>WOVY01004616.1:0-33252 GCA_013436015.1 Rhipicephalus annulatus
GGTCAAGGAACAGTCCTACTGTATTATCGTCTTTTTTCAAATTGTGTCAGGTATGGACCTCTTTTAACGTTAAATAGGGCTATCAGTGGCTTTCCTTTCTGGAAACCATACTGAGCAGGGTTTATTATTTGATACTACTTTTGAAAGAAAGTTCTTAGTCTACATTTATGGCACTCTCAAATACCTTCGATAGCACTGGTAAAACAGAGATAGGCCTATAATTAGAAAATGTCTTCAAAGCACCGCCTTTGGCACAGGACATACACGCGCAAGCTTGAGTTCTGAGGGGAAAATACCAAACTAACATGCAATTAATATATAGCCAAGGCTCCGATATAGGTCCGCAACGTGCTTCAAGGGCGCTGCACTTAAGTCATCAGCGCCTCTTGCGACATTGTTACGTAGTCTAATTATCGAGCGGTGTACCTCTGAAGGTGTCACTGGACTTAGACTGATTGTGTTAGGCTCTCTCGTTCTACGGGTAATCCTTTCTTGCGTACAATGTCCGGAAAGAGGCACATAATCACCAGAATGGGCAAAATATTCGTTCATAGCCGTGATAGCTGCTTCGTCGCTCATATCTTGGGAGAAGGCTTTGACATTAATATACGCACTTTACTTTCGGTAAATTGTCCCAGGTTATTCACTTCATTCCACAGTTTACGAGGATCATTATAAATCTTGGCGAATAGGCATTCATAATAAATCTTCTTAGCCTTGCGTATGTCGGCGTTTAGCTTATTGCGATACGTTTTGAATTTTTTCAGCACATCTAGGTCGCGTGTTTGGACAAACTTATGATACATTTGTTTTTTCGTTTTGATTCTTTTGTGAAGATTCTTGTTGATCCATGGTTTACGAATTTTCGTTTTCTTTATTGTGTATGTCACCATAGGAACTGTTGTCATAACATGCTTTCAGATAGCGCGAGAAAGCGCTATATGCGTGATCTGAATTTTGCTCAGCGTACACAAAAGACCAGTCCGTATGGGTTATTTCAGAACGAAATTTTTCTAGGGTGAGCTGGTTTATGACGCGGTGTACGTTGTTTTTTCATTGTACCTAGGCTTATTCGTTGCAGTGGAAAAAAGAGCAAAAATGGGTAAGTGGTCACTAAGGTCGAGTGAAAATAAGCCTGTAAAAGTCTTATTCGTCGGCACGTTTGTGATACAGACGTCCAGAAGAGTGGCGCTATGGTCCGTGATTCGGCTAGGCATATACCGATAGTGTTTTCACTACAATAGGTGGACAGAATAGTTTCAAACTGTATAGTGGCAACGTCATCGCTTAGCATGTTCATATTTACGTCACCCATCAGAAAAAATGGCACGCGGAACGAGTGAAGCTTAGATATAATGGTTTCAAAAATAACAAAAAATCAGATTTGCTGCTTGCGGTGGCCGATACACTGCAGTAACTAGAACATTTGGTAATCGGATTGTAATACATTCAACGGTAGACGTCAAAAAGGTTAGCTCCTCAATAATATCATGAGGAATACAGTCCTTCACGTACAAGCAACGCCTCCGCCACGACTATTAGTCCTGGTACACCATTGTATTTGTAAGACTGTAGTTGTGAAGGACAGTCATTAGGAGCGAGCCATGTCTCGGAAAGCAAAATTACATCGAATTTTATAGCTAAGGAATCGAGGAACATGCTGAGATCAGAAACCTTATTTTTAATACTGCGCACGTTCAAATGTAAAGCACTGAAGTGCCTTCCAATATGCGTGACCGCTTTGTTAAAACTGTCTGCATCATGGTATTGACAACTGTCAAATAACGCCATTTCGCAGCAGACTGTATCAATTCAGAGTGCCTGTTTGATACCTAGCGGCACATCTTTTCTAAATCGTCGCGTTCAGCAATTCTGAGCACCTCTGATGATTCCGCTTTCCTGGCAAAAATTTTTCCATTGCGCGTCCACACGTATTTCCATCCAACGCCACGCTTCTTAGCTATGGTTGCGCCTAGGAGTGTTTTTTCCCAAGCTGGGTTAGGTTTTCATTGACAAATATAGGATCGGTTGACTGGAAACCAATTTTGTTAGCAGAAAGACGTGCCCTCTTGGCCTTAGCCAGGACGGCATCTCGTTTTCTCCCGGCGAACAAATCGTACAATGATATTCTTTACATCGGGATCTTTTGTTCCCATTCTGTGACAAACATCAATATCTGTGGAAGTGATGGGTTCCCCGACTGCTGAGCAATATTCTGGACTACTTCGGAAGGGTCACCTTCATTGGGCACGCCCTTGATTTCAAGGTTGTTTGCTCTGGTATACGCCTCCAGGTCCTCAACTTTCATGCGTAATTTCTTCGTCTCCATCATGAGAATATTTTTGTGCCTTTCGCGCATCTGCGAGTTCTTTTCGTAACGATCTTATCTCTTCGGAGAGCTGCTTTATGTCATCACACACTGCACTACAATAGTCCACACTTTTTTAAAATCGCGGAGTTCCTTCCGTATCTCTCGCTGAAATACGTCTAGTTCCTTATTCATCCTTCAACAAGACAACCGCAGCTGACACAACGTATACAATGGTGCTTGGCAGCAGTGCTAGCAATAACAGAGCTTAGGTGTAGTAGTGAAATTCTCACCTGCGTAAAGAGAATATCTGTTAGCGACGTGAAGCTTGCGAGCACTGCTGCCAAACTGCCGTCAGAGCGGAAGTTTCCTGACTTATGAAGTGCTCGTGTTCTGGGACACGTCATCCGCGCAGGCGCAATTCGCTCCGCAGCCACTTCTTGTAGATGGCGTAGAACTGCACTGTATGTCGTCACAATGTGCGCCGATTTGGCTGTCCGAAATAGTGCTCTCGTCAGTGGTACTGCTTGCAGTGTGCGGCGATAACGATCCCAGAATGTGATCAGCTGCGTAAAGAGAATATCTGTTAGCGACGTGAAGCTTGCGAGCACTGCTGCCAAACTGCCGTCAGAGCGGAAGTTTCCTGACTTATGAAGTGCTCGTGTTCTGGGGACACGTCATCCGCGCAGGCGCAATTCGCTCCGCAGCCACTTCTTGTAGATGGCGTAGAACTGCACTGTATGTCGTCACAATGTGCGCCGATTTGGCTGTCCGAAATAGTGCTCTCGTCAGTGGTACTGCTTGCAGTGTGCGGCGATAACGATCCCAGGAATGTGATCAGCTGCGTAAAGAGAATATCTGTTAGCGACGTGAAGCTTGCGAGCACTGCTGCCAAACTCGTTTTGCATGTCCTCGTTTCCAAAATGACTGATGCGGCTTGCCATTTGACGCTTTGTCTTCTCTACCTCCTCACGAGACGTCAATTGGCGTTTATCTATACCTGAAGTCGCTTGACATCTGGCTCTATGAACTGCGCTGCATCCCGTGGTGAAGCTAACCCTGGAAAATTCCACAGTGCGCACTCTGTATTCACAGAGCTCGCACCGAATCCCGCCCACTCGAGCATAGTGATGCTGCACATTTGCCGCGGCCAACACTGGGTACTACCACCGCGCTCTTTAGAAGGCTAAAATTGTACAGTATAGCAACGCTAGCGCGCACCTCATATCACAAGTGCCAATAATCGTGTTTAGCGAAAAAAATAAATTCATCACGCGCGCTTACGTATATAGCTTCTTTCCCTTTTGTAGTCCTCCAACGAGATGGTCTGCTACGCGCAGTTGCTCGCGGCGGTATTCTCGTAGTACTCGTTCTATAGATTCGAGCACATTGGTCGAGACATACAGGGTGGAAAAGCGCAAGAATAGGGTGAAAAAACCCTGAAGCTGCGTTTGTATACTTCTGTTACTTAAATACCTTGGAATCAACGGTCTCTGGTTATGCGAAGCATGCGGAGGGAAGGCGACCCATGTGCAATTTTTTTATTGAGCGACACGTCATGAAATGACGCTAATATATACGTACAATGTTGCACGCACAGACTTATGTTGAAGAGTTGCTGATTTTAATATAACCAGCAGTTTGCACTTGCGATATAATGCCAAGTGGAACATGCGTATTAGAAAGACCAGAAGCTGATATAAAGCGCTGATGCTCGCGTGGATGCTGGCCCTCGACGCTGCCACATGAATCAACTTCAGCACCTAACCAAAATTGACGTTAACCAGAGGTGCATATGTAATGTTTACAAAATTGGGTAGGCAGAACTGCAACCCCTATTGGTGTTTCACGAAGATTAGCGTTCATTTGAACAGTAGTTCCGAAACCTGACATGCTCTGTGATAAAATGCTTCATTGCCACGCAGAAAGGTTCGGTTCGATCCAGCTGAGACGCTGACATTTATTTTTTGCAATCGTTGGCTCGACGCTAGCGATGTCGGGTATTTCTGGACGCTCGCACGTTCAAATTTCTCATGAGTGTTCTCGTCGTTCCTGGTTGGATACTGTTATGTCCGGTGTTGTCGTCGGCCCATAGACCGTATACGGTTAGTCGCGGTAGTCCAAAAAGCTCAAGACAGCCTCGAACGGTTAAAACAAGTTTATTCCTATTCGGATGGAGGCGGCGGCTGAACTGCCGGGGGAAACGAACGGTGGCTCGTTTGCGCCGAGCGGGGGAAGGGGAGGAGTCAACATCTGGAAGCAGTTTCAGCATCCGGTCCTTCGCGGGTTCGGAGGCTCGCTCGTGACACAGGGGTGCTTGGAACACAACTTCTCCTCCCTCCTTAGATTGTCACTTGGAAGCGATCTGGGGGCCGCCGTGGGTGCGTTGACGCTCTGGACGCACTAGGAAGAGAGGCCTCCGCTCGCTGGGTGTCGTTTCTCTTGTGTTCAGGGCCGGCGGGCGGCGGAGCCGATTCATCTGGTGCGAGATGCCAGACTAAGTGGAACGAAGCTTCCGTCGAGGTGGCTGCTTGAATGGGAGGTTCCCTTGGCAAATTACCTGAACGGCGTAGCTGATTAAGGTGGCGGCGTGTGGCCTTTCCACCAATGTCGACGAGCCAAGACCGCAAACCTATGCGTTTGAGTGCCGTCGCTTCAAACCAGCCGGGCTTTCTGTGGAACTGGTGGGCGTATATGCGCTGTCCACTTTCAATTCTCCTGCTATGCGGGAGCTTTTCTTCCTCCGACGCTGCTTTCGCTGAGGGCTCCGGGACTGTTTGCTGTCAGCTGGGTTCTCATTTCTCGTCCGAACATCAATTTCGCTGGCGTTTGATCAGTAGTGCTTTGAACAGTGTTGTGCTGTCTGAAGAGAAAGCGCGCGACGCGGCGTTGCATTATCCCAGTCTGGTCTTTAGTAAGGGCACGCTTTAGCTCAGCCACGTAGCGCTCGGCTTGTCCGTTCGTAGCCGGGTGGTAGGAGCTGATGTAACAGATGAGACGCCGTTGTCGCTGTAAAACTTGAGAATCTCCGTGTACACAAACGGAGTGCCGTTGTCCGAGACCACCTTGCGCGGTAGGCCAACGTTGCAAACAACGACCGCAGAGTGTCGATAACTGCTGCCGATGTCGTTGTAGCCATTTGTTTTACCTCCAGTCACTCGGTGTATGCGCCTACAACCACCAGGAACGAACACCCTTCGATAGGTCCAGCAAAATCAAATGTGCAGGGTGTGCCAAGGCGTGTCGGTCTTTCCCATTCAGGAATAGGGGCTTTTGCGGGCTTCTGTCGTTGCTTGGCAAGGCTGGCAATCGTGAACTGTTAGTTCTATATCATGGTCGATACCAAGCCACCACATATAACTTCTGGCGCACTTTTTCATGGCAACAATGCCTCGATGACCTGCGTGGACAAGCGCCATGGCCTGTTCGCGAAGTGCCGCTGGAATTACAACTCTTGATCCCAGGTGACGCAAACGCGATGAGTGCCTCAACTCCGCAGCTCGCTTGCGGTAAGCGTTGAAGTGTTCACCCTTTAGCTTTTGCACGTTGCCTTCTTGTATAGCAGCGTAGACTTCCTTCAAGACAGTGCACTCCTGCGCTGATGCTGCATATCGTGTCAGCTGTTAGCGGAGGGTTCAGCAGCAGCCTCGACATGAGTATATCACCCGCGGGTGTGGTTCATCTATTGTGGGTGTCTAGCGGCAGGCGGCTTAGTGCGTCTACGTTCTGGTGTTTCTTCTCCCAGCGCGATGTACGAGTTCGTAATCGTACCGCCGACATCTTGATGCACCATCGTGTCATTCACGGCGACAATGTCTGTGGTATTGGCTTCTGGGGACCCATAATACCCAATAAGGGCCGGTTATCTGTTATGAAAGTCACTTTCCTGCCGGTAATGTACTGCCGAAAGTCATCTGCTGCGTAGACGATGGCAAGTCCCTCTTTATCTAGCTGGGAATAATTCCTCTCTGCCTGCGATAGGGTGCGCGAAGCAAAAGCAAATTGGGGCTTTCCGTCCCTGGTCGTCAACTTGGGAGAGGACTGCTCCCACTTCCGTATGGTGATGCGTCACAGGCTAGCAGTAGGGGTCCTCCTTTCGTCGTAGTGTCGCAGAACAGTAGACTTGCGAAGTAGTTGCTTAAGGGCAACAAATGACTCTTGGTGGCGTGGTGACCAAGTCCCATGGGACTTCTTTCTGCAGGAGCTGATATAGATCGTTGGCCACTGTAGCTCGATGTTCTAAGAAGCGGTCGTAGAACGTCAATATCCCCAAAAACGACTGCAGTTCTTGCTTGTTAGTAGGCGCTCGTGCTTCGGTGATTGCACGCGCTTTGTCTTCAGTGGGATGGATACCCTGCGCGTCAATTTGATGTCCAAGAAACTTCACTTCAGGCACCGCAAAAACACATTTTTCTTTACTGATGCACAAATTAGCATTTGCTAGCCTTTCCAAAATGAGCTCCAAGCGTTCTGTGGCTCTTCATTGGAGGCGCTACCGACAATAACATCGTCCAAGTAGACGCAAACACTGGAATCCCCGCTAAGTGTAGACTCCATAAATTTCTGGAAGATTGCTGGCGCTGCAGATATTCCGAATGGTATCCTTCAACTTTGTAAAGACCCTTAATAGTGTTTATTGTGAGCAGTTCAGACGTTGATTCGCTCACCTTCAGTTGCTGGTAGGCTTGTGTCAAGTCCAAGGTGCTGAAGATTTTTCCACCACGAAGCGTGCTAAAAACCTCTTCCGGTGTCAGCAGTGGGTAGGAAGATGCTTTTGTTGCCAGGTTGACAGTGCTCCGGTAGTCCTCCGCAGAGGCGTAGGGTACCGGTCTTCTTTCGGACGACAACGAGTGGTGTCGCCCATTCCGAATGTTGCGTCGGTTCGATTGATCCCTTGTTCCTGCAGTCGGTCAAGCTCATTCTCGACTGACGTTCGTAGGGCGAAAGGCACCGACCTAGCTTTCAAAAATTTCGGCCGTCGCATCCTCCCGCAGCTCCAGTGTGACTGGAAGTCCGTTGTTTCCTGGTATTTCTTCAGAGAAAACCGATTTGTACTTATCTTGAAGCTGCTCCACTGACGGATAACTGAGTGTGTGGTGAACTCCGCCAATGACCACTCCAAGGGGGGGCGAACCAATTTCATCCTAAAAGGCTTGATCCAGAACCGTGGACGACTAGCAAGGGGAGATAATGGGTCTGCCCGGTGTAGTACACGTCTACGTTGGCACAGCCCAGCAGTGGAAGGGAATGTCCGGACCGCGTTCTCAGCTGCGTGTCGTCTTGCTGGAGAGCTGGCGTGTTCTCACGCCAAGTAGCGCGAAAATTGTCCTTGCTGATGAGCGTACATGCTTCCCCGGAATCCACCTCAAACCTGATAGGGCGTTGGTGTACCATAATTTCAGTTGTAATCTTCAGTCTCGTTCCGAGGTTCGCAACGGCGTTTAAATCATATAGTGCCGATGACGTTAGTGCTGTTCGGCTTGTATCTTGCGTCTGGCACTCCTGTGCGTCGACATTGTTGTTCCGTTGCACTGAAGTCTTCGGTCCGAGCTGTTTGCACTTCGAGATGCATGCCCTTTCAATGTGTCCCAGTTTTTGGCAAAAACTGCAGGTCGCTGTCTTGTATCGACATACCTGGGGATCGTGCATGTCGTCGCATCGCCAACAGCGCTGTGTCTTTCTGCTTGATTTCGCCTTAGACGTGGAATGACCTGACTGCTGACTGGTGTGATGCACCGGCTCGACGTTCCGTCGAATATCCCTCTGCTGGTGACCGGCGCTCTCCGCTCGTTGGGCGATGTCGTAGGCTTTGGAGAAGGTGAGACCCGTCTCCGCGAACAGGCGTTGTTGTAGGCCTGCGTCACGCAGTCCGCACACAAAATGGTCACGCAACATAACGTCCAAGGGGAGCATAGTGGTGTTAGCGGGTGTGGCAGTCGATCCTCCCTCCTGCGCAGTAGCTGCAGCAGTCGCGGTCAACGTCCCGAAATTGCAGTCAGCAGCGAGCTTTTTGAGAGCCGCTACGTATTCGGCCACTTTTTCGCCTTCCAGTTGGTCTCGCCGTTGGAAGCGGGCTTGACAGTAGACCTCCGATGGCCTTGGGTCATAGTGCTCTTTTAGCGCTGCTACGATGTCGTCGTAGTCAACGGCTGCTGGAGTGCGTGGCTGAATCAGGGCACAGACTGTGTCGTATGTCTGGTCCCCACACAGCGTTTGCAGGTTGGCCCTCTTCATTGCTGCATCAGTGATGTTGTTAGCCTCGAAGTAAAATTGCAGGCGTCCGAACCATGATGACCATGATGAGCCGTTGAATTCGGGTAGCCGATTTGGGAGCCCGTGCGTAGCCATAGCTTGTAGCTTGTCAATATCGTTGCGTAGCGTTGGTCCAAATCCACTTCCTCGTCGCCACTGTTATGTCCGGTGTTGTCGTCGGCCTATAGACGTACGCGTTGGTCGCGGTAGTCCAAAAAGCTCAGACAGCCTCGAACGGTTAAAAACAAGTTTATTCCTATTCGGATGGAGGCGGCGGCCGAACTGCCGGGGGAAACGAACGGTGGCTCGTTTGCGCCGAGCGGGGGAAGGGGAGGAGTCAACATCTGGAAGCAGTTTCAGCATCCGGTCCTTCGCGGGTTCGGAGGCTCGCTCGTGACACAGGGGTGCTTGGAACACAACAGATACTACGTGTCAATCCCCTGTGGCACATACCTGCATACCAGCAGCACATACCTGCCCGTGAGTATGTGCCACTGTCTGACGGGAAGTGTTCGATAACACGCGACGGGATTGTGACATTGTTCATGTCTTGACCAGTGCGTTATATACGTCAAATCATCTTACCCCCACCCCCTGCTAGTTTTGGTTTACGCCAGGTGAAGGGCGTGACCACGAGAGCACCCAAACGCATTGATTGATTTGATTGATATGTGGGGTTTAACGTCCCAAAGCCACCATATGATTATGAGAGACGCCGTAGTGGAGGGCTCCGGAGGTTTCGACCATCTGGGGTTCTTTAACGTGTACCTCAATTTGAGCACACGGGCCTACAACATTCCCGCCTCCATCGGTAAGGCAGCCGCCGCAGCCTGGATTTGAGCCCGCAACCTGCGGGTCAGCAGACGAGTACCTTAGCCGCTAGACCATCGTGACGGGGCAGCACCCAAACGCAAGTGGCTAAATAGAAGTATATGCTCAAAGTTGCCGAAGTTCACTAAAAAATGCTTCGCAATTAAAATAATTTTGCCACACTATAATTGTAAAAAATAAGCTCTGATACTTCCTTGATTATAAGATTACTTGAAAAAGTGTTTCAGGGCTCTTCAAAAGACAGGAAGCAAGCAGAATGGATGAAGAAGGAAGCAGACAAGGGGCACGGCCGTAATAAGTCACCCACTCCTTCCTGGCCTCGGCAATTTATTTGCCGAGGCCAGGAAGGAGTGGGTGACTGCTTCACAATGCCACTTCACTCTTACCACTGATTTAAGAATCGCTCTGACCGTTTTCATATTATGAAGCTATTCCCGTCAGACTTCTGTCATGGATGTGAAAAACGCACCTAATGTATCAGGCTTATCACTGCGCCGCAAATCCGCACGCTCATGCCTCTCACGTGGAATTGATTTCTCTAAGCCAATTTTAAAGGCTATTTGCCTCAACTCTTCTCCTCAACTTTTCTTTTCGCACCTAAATTTAAAGCACAAAGAAGGCCAATTATTTTTTGGACCCATTATGAAAATCATATCTGTATTATTGCATTTAGTACTGATTGTCCTATATTCTATATTGATTATCCTATGAAGTATTCATTCGAACCACCCCGAACCCCGCTGCTACTATCTATCGTGGCCTAACTTCAGAGCCGCTGCACTGAATGTTTCATTAGTTTTGAAATTTTGTATTAATACATTATTAAATTTCACGTACAGAAACGTCATGTCATTATGAAGCACGCGTATTTTATATCAACGTTGACTTGCTTGTTGTTTCATTTGACGTGTTCGTGGACACCAGTGTACGCCAGCATACTGGCGTGTAAATGTGGTCGAATTATAACATAGACTACGCACAAGGATGTTTCTTTTCTGTGTTTTGCTACACAAAGAGAAATGCATGAACACTAATTTCTGTTATACTCGCGTGGGCTCTGAACTTATTTGACAGCACTAACACACATGATAGATAGATATATAGATAGATAGATAGATAGATAGATAGATAGATAGATAGATAGATAGATAGATAGATAGATAGAGTTATACTTCATAGTATAATTAGGAATGAACTTGAACTGATTTCCATGCGGAAGACTAAATAAAGAGCTCTGAGAATGTCAGAAGAGACGCAGCCTCTGCTTTGGAGTTCAGAAATTTGATCATTAAAAAACAAGTTCTTAAATGCGCGTGTGCTTGAGCTTAGTAAAGGAAGGTTTGTGCGTGCGTATCTCTGTTGTCTGCAGCCCACTGCTTTTATCATCGTTTTGCCACTTTCACAACAAAGTAAAATGAAAAATTGCCCGCAGCTTCCCTCGGGGGAACACTGAGGAGGATGCGGAAGCATGTAATTGGTTAACGGGTGTTAAATTGCGACTTACTTGGGTCGATGGCTAAATTGGTTAACGTGGTTGTGAAATGGGGTGTTAAATGAGTGAACACGTATGGCACGTATGCGAAAGGGCGGTGTTTTATTTATTGCGACGAACCAACGGACGAGCGGCAACTGAGCGAGCGAGCGCCGACCTTGAGTATATATACAGCGCGACGGTGCATGCGCTGTCAGCTGTCGAATGTTCTCGAAGGAGAAGCGCGCGCGCGACACAGATGGCGACGGCGCGACGGCGCATGCGCTGTCAGCTGTCGAATGTTCTCGAAGGAGAAGCGCGCGCGGCACAGATGGTGGGCGACGGCGCGACGGCGCATGCGCGCGCGTCAGCTGTCGAATGTTCGAGAAGCGGTGCGGACGGCGCGGACGGCGCACTACAAGGCGCGAGTATAAGATGCTTCCGCATCTAATATGTTGAACGATTTTGAGTACTTCGTACTTAACTATGGGAGAGCACTGAGCCGTCCCGCTAAAACAGTTTAGTGGCTGGTAACAGAGTTAGACAGATGCCTCAATACACAGGCATGGTTCAGTGTGCACCGACGCTCGCGTAGGTTTTAAATAGCTAACTTTACCGTACAAGCTCATGTTTGTGTTACTGGTTTCCGTACCAATACTTTACCTTCCTGGTGCATTTAATGTGAAACTTTGACCGTTTTAACTCGGACACATGTATGCTTTTGAAGTGCAACAAATAACCTTATACTTCATGAACGCGTGAATATTGCAGTAGCAGAGAACGAGTGATTATTGTATCAGACGTAATGAATTAGCTCAACTAAGGCGGTGCGGACGGCGCGGACGGCGCACTACAAGGCGCGAGTATAAGATGCTTCCGCATCTAAAAAAGTGACGTGTAGAAGATGGTTTCGCATTTTATCAGGGCTTCACTGGTGACGACGGTAGAAATTTTGATACGACGTTAAAATATCATAAATCGTCGTCTCCTTAATATATGTAAGTACACTGCCTGTGCAGTGCGACTGTATAGAGAAAATATTTTTTGTCGTAAACAGGGCGCTTCCTCGTAGATACTAAATGTGCAACTATTGGCGAGGGCCACAAATTCTCCCGCGATTATACAGAAAAAGGCCATGCGTACCTGGTGGCATACGCACTGTGTGTGCACAAACAGTTGACCGAGCGCACAGAGACTCGAAGAATATGTTTATTTGTTCGGGGAGGGGGGGGGGCCTGACCTCAGATTTTCGCACCGAAGCAGCACACAGATTGCAGAAGGTGTCGAAAGTATTCGGCTCTGCCGCTTCACTAACGGTAACATTTAACCTGTGTAGCTCATCTGAATGAACTCGAGGCACAGCATGATACAGAATTAAGCAGAGGGCAACAGGATCCTTAAAATGGTCCTTCGCAGAAGCAGCAACTTGTAGTTTATACAATAGAGACAAAACTGTTAAATAGGATGAAATGGCCGCAGAAATAACACGCACACTCACAAAAACATAATGAAAGAAAAGGGACACGGTTGATGGCTCTTAGATCCAGCATTCGTATCCCTTCCAGATATTCAAAATTTTAGGTTTGAGTATTTCCCAAAGACATAATGAATGGGACAGAAAAAGCAAAGTGTAAAAGTTTTTCTTGTTCTTCCTGTGGTTTAGTCAAAAGCAAGGTACTTTACCTGGTTTGGCTACAATGACTTGATTTTCTTCACTCAGCACGAACCATCAAAGTGCACTCATCTGATCTGACAGCAGTATATCCTGTAAGAAGAAAGAAAACGGCAATTAGAAAAACTGACCATGCACTATGGATAGCAAAATAATCAACATGTAAATTACAAAAACATTTCGCGAATCCGATGCAAGAAGGTAATTATAACAACACCATGATATTCCTGCAAGATAATTATGTCTATAACCAAATGTTGCATTTGATGTTTGCAGATCCTTACAAACAAACCTGCAAACAAACAGAAAAACAAACAAAACGTACTACCTTCTGGGCGGACATAGCCCATAAAGGTAACGAACATCTAGAATGAGGCCTCGTGATAATGGTAAGCACCATTTACGGTCGTCGCAGGCAATGACCTGGTTGGCAGTCGTCCCTTGCTCATCGAGCATCATTCAGCCTCATCAGCGATTGGTCATTTCGATAAGCCGAAAAGGGGCTTCATGGATGACGTGCATCTGATGATAACGCGCCTTTAGTGCGGTCGTTACAACGCACGTATGAGTTTGCTCTGGCCGTATATATACAGAGGGACAAATCGATCCTGAATGCGCTGGATGGCGCTAGATCATCGTATGCTATGAGAAAAAAGAGTGGCGTGATGGAGATGAGAGCGAGATGGAATGACTTTGAGCAAGCGTATTCCGGCAGTACGACAAGGTGGCTCATGGGCCACAACGGGTGAGTGTTTCACACAACTTCGACGCCTTTGTCACATCGGAGAGTGCATGACTAATCGATGTTCGCATCACTCCAGGACAATATTGTAGGCCGCCATTTCCTGACTTCTACTCCACATCCCCACCTCAAATAAATAGAATAAAAACTTCACAAAAAAGTACATGGCAGTTATTCAAGTTTTTGATGTCTAGAACCATTGAAATAGTCTTTTTTCGCGTATGTCTTCTACTTAAGCACGTCAAGTTCATGCCTCTGGGTTTTCGGAAGCGGCATTTTGGACTTTTCTAGTTTGTGGTGGCGTCTTTTTACGGGACCTCTCTCTTGAGACTTGGTGGGTGTTTATCCTATCAAAGGTATGGACTTACGCTTCTTCATTATTTGATGATAAGCGCGTTTTTTTCTTTGTTTTGTTTTCTCATGCAAACACAACGAGGTTGGAGTCTCAATTCTGTCGTACAAGCGTGATATTAGGCTATCGCTCAAGTCTAAACTTCCTGCGCCGAGCAGGAAATCCAGAATGATGAAAACAGTTTTCTTTCTACTGACGTGAGAGCACCAATATTTCCTTCCCAGTCAAACGGCGCGAGACAGACATCAACTAAAGGTACCTTCACAATCGTGAAGTCACCTGTGTGAGCGTCAAAAATATGGCGAACGCCGAGTAAAAAAAATGGCGGAGCATTTCTAGCTGTAGACCACCCGAAGGAGCACAAAGAGGCGAGTTTTTCTGCAGCAAATTAGAATGTATGGGCATGGACACCAGTGCGTATTACATTCTGGCGAGAGCACTATACAGGCATGAAATTCAATCGCCGGAGAGAGCAATAGAGCTATGATATATCGAGCGTTCCCATTTACGCCATGGTGCCTGGTTTTCAGATCAGCGTTGTGTACTAGAAATAAGAGCCACGGTGGCTTTCACGGATATCACCCCGGAGCCCCTTCTATATCTGGCGCACACTGCACCGAGCAAACGAGCTTCGGTCTGCAGCAAACCTCTTCAAAACATTCAGGTGTCCCCACATGGCTTTCTTTCTTTCTTTCTTACTTTCTTTCTTTCCTTCTTTCTTTCTTTCTTTCTTTGTCGGGATGTCAGCAGTGAAAGGGAAGAGAGGGAAAGGGTAGTGGGAAGGGGTAGCTGTTTTCATTCTAAATCGTGTGGCCGCAGGTAGCAGATCGTAGAAGCGCGGTGCTTCTTGCGTTCGTTGAGAGCAAAGCGAGAATGGTCACCCAGGCTGCATGAGGCGTTGCGTGCACCGTGGTTGCGTGCGAGTGGGGCTGACAGAAGCGGCTGCAAAGGAAGAAAAAGCGTTTCCTTTTTAGGAGCGCGAGTGCTATCTGGGGCTGCTCCCTATGCAAAGCCGATACGACCGTGGCGCTGCGGAAATCCATTCCGACAGAAAAGCGCAACAGGACACGTTGGAGCCAGTCAGTTCGCTTTGCTCTTTTGTCAACGTGCAGCTTTCGTCGAAATGGAGACGCCAGCGCTAGTGATCTTATTTCTTTTCTCCTTCAGTTTTTCGCCTCCTCCTTGGCACGTGCAGACTGTAAATGCGTCGCAGCTGCCAGCTCCGCGAGGTGTGCGCCGATCGAAGCCGCTGCCCTCTTCCCAGACGCGCACGTCCAAGTAACGAGACGGGTATGCGGAATCAAGATGCTGCTTGCGTGGAACGAAGTATAGCATCTACAGAACGCCGTAAAAAAAACTTGCCGGCAATAAAAGTAATGTGGCACGTGTTGCAGCTATTCAGTTTGTTTTCGGGGAGACCAGTTAGAGAAATAGACGAACAGGGTAGTATTTATAAATATTGTGTTATGATTGTTTTCGAGATAATTATAAGAAAAACTTACTTGACCCCTTGTCCATTTGCTTCACAGAACTACTCAGAGAGGAAAAAAAAAATTCTCTTTCTTGTCCTAAGCTAAAAATTTTCCCCATTTAACCATAAGATGGCATCTCAGTTTTTCGTCTTAGGGCACCTCCTTTTTTCTTAAGGTGACGTCATCTGGTGATGACAATTTTTCTTAAAAATCATTCGTGCTGCCGCTGGAGACTGTCACATTTCGCGTTTAATGAAGCATCTAAGACTTTCACCCTAAAATAATGTCTGAAGTTCTTGCATACCAAAATTATGTTATGATTACAAAGCACACTTTTGATAGAGCATCGCAGATTATTCTGAACTTCTGGGGTTTTCCAACGTACATCCAAATAGAAGAACACGCGCGTTAATTCATTTTCACGCAGTCGCTGCGGACGAATGACCCTTTCATATATACTTGTCGTGCATCGACCCGTTGATCAATTGATATGGGGGTTTAACGTCTGAAAACCACCATGTGATTTTTAGATACGCCGTAGTGGAGAGCTCCAGAAATTATGACCACCAGGGATTTTTTACCGTGAACCCAAATCTGAGCATACGGGCGCAAAGAAATTTCACCTTCATCGACAATGCAGCCGCTGCAGCCGGGATGTGATCCCGCGACCTGCGGTTCAGCAGCCGAATACCTTAGCCACTATGCCACAGTGGCGGGACGTCCATCAACGGGAGGAAAATGAAATGTATGACCTGTTACAGCAATCTTCTTTTTCGGCAGAAAGGTTTGTGCTACTGTGTAACCATTTAAACTCATAAAACAGATACAGCTGCAAACGAAAAAATGCGGGGTGGTAATCGCTTTACGAAAAAGGTATTCGCTCAGAAGCATGACTCAGCGATGTAAATGCTTGGTTCATAATTTGTTTTCGTCGTACGATACTGGACTTAAATGGCCTTCCCAGTCCTCACAGCCACCATGTATCCACCAACTTTTGCAGAGAAAGTGAGAGTACTCGTTTCCCCGCGAAAACTGTTGTTTGTGACTTCTACTTGTGATACCTATCCCTTATGCATGCAAACCCTGATGAGGGTCTATCAGATAATAAAGTGAAGTGAGGGGAATGTTGGTTTGTCTGGTGTAGAACTTGCATTTTTATAACAGTCAAAAATGCCAACACGGCGACAAAGAAATTCACGGAAAAATGGCATGGCAACCACATGCAGGGGCAGCGTTAAATAGTTTCGTTACGATCAACGCTAGGAACTGTTTAGTTACTAGCGTCGAATACTGCGCCAAAGATGTCCCAGCCACAATAGAGCATTATTTCAGTGAATGCAGAAAGCCGCATCATACTGTGCGGCCTTCAGAAGGAATCTGAAGGGGTTGTCCTATCGAGATGAGGGAGTTAGCGGGTAATATGGCGCTGCTTAGGTGGGAAATTTGCCACAAGCCTTGGAAAGAATTCCATCCTCCAATTTTTCTATGAGAAAGAGTTTGCCACCAACACAGCGAAGTATACACCGCGTTAGCGAAAAATGATGGAATTGGGAAGCATAACATGTCAACCATTCTTCTGCTACAGGCGGGGAAAACCTGGGTGAATGCGACACACGCATATAGAATTGTAAATACCCGCAAGCTACCTTCAGCATTCACCGTAGATAATCTGGAGGCAAAAGACTTTTTTTTTCCTTCTCTCTCTACGTGTTGATCCTCCCTAGTCCGCTAACGAACGCCGTCTGCAGCTAACGAGATTTGGCACTGCCTCCGGGATAGGATGATTCACAAGATTTATGCAACTTGCATGTATTTGCACTGCCTTCATGATCAGCCAACCTCTGACCAAGCGATGTAGTCATGTGATGACGTCGCGTAATGTGGCGTCAACCACATTGTGGGTCAAACACATCTTGTGACGTCATGATGGTGTCGTGGTGATGCCAAAAATTTTGCCAGTCTGGACATCATGGTGACGCCTTGACATGGTGATTTTCTTTTACATCGCTCGTGTCACTGCCGATGGTCAGTTTTCGCGCTTGATGAGGAAAATAAGTAAGGCATTCGCCTTAAAAGAATACAATGATTTACTTCAATACAGTGCTATTGTCGCCAAAACGTCGACGGCCGCTGCCTCCCTAAATGCCTAAGATATAATGCAGTAAGAATATCAGCGAATGAATGGGCTCAGAATTACTGCCGGCAGGCATTTAGTTCTTTCATGCACGCGAAATACTCTCGGCCTGCATCGATGAATCAAATGCAACAAAATGCTTGGCCCTTGACGAATATTGGGAGAAAAGGGTTCTTTCTGTAAGTGTGAAATACTGTAAACTACATCCCATATTTGTGACTACAGAAGCGCGAATACATGACGAGCACTTACTAAAGCCTGCGAAAAGAAAAACAGCGACTGTTGCCACACGGCTTATTGAGGTGCTGAGTGAACGCGGTGACGTCCCCCTCAGTGCTGCACGTCATCTGCATGTGAACAAGGCTCCCGTGTGAAAGCAAAACCACCTTGTTTTGTTCTGCAGCGTTTTTATTGTGGTGGACATTTCTGTCTTTTAAAATTAAGGAATGATTCAACACCAGGGAACAACAAGCATCAGCGAAGAGTAAGGCACCACGAGATCGGCGCTCGAGCTCCACCATCTTCTTCGTCCTGTCGCTATCTCGAATCTTCCACCTGCCCGTTAGGTTCGCCAAATAAACCTGTTTACACTATTTTAAAGCCATCAACAGCACGGTTAAATCTCTGCCTCTACGCTGAGCTCCGACAACACCCACCGCCAGAGCTATTCACGGAGACAACGGTTGAACATACGAGAAACGGAGAAACGCTTGCTCACATTGCGCTTGGCTGTTCGTCGTTATGGCGCATATTGTCTTTCTGCTGTAGAACATTCCGCGTCTTTATACTTAGCTTAGAGAATAATGTGAACACTGGAAGATTCCTTTCAAACGATGGCTGGCGTAGGTCTTGTAAGTGACACGTACAGACAGTTTGAACGTGTGCTTTAGGCACGCTTCAGGATTATTCCGCGCGAAACGACGAGTGAGGGATGTAGCGAGTGGCGGTCGCGGCAGATGTTGCGGGCGAACGGACGAGATGGCAGCTGCGGGCAGGTAAGAAAGATGGCAGCTGCGGGCAAGTAAGAAAGAGAGAGTGACGTCAGAGCGCACTGCGAGAGCAGCGTAACGCCAACGCGCAGCAAGTGCGTGACCCCCTTGACAACGCGCCAACACCTGCGGCGCGCTGTGCGTTTGTTCGAAAGGCTAGCGTTCACATGCTAGTTAAAGAGCTGATTCACATCTAAAACAGTGCAAGCACTAGAGCACATCTTCGAATATACAGACTTGTGTCCCTAGGTGTAAAGCTGCACAAAATATTGCAACCACAACCGCTATCATCATTTTAAATATTGAACGCTTGATTACTCTATATAGGTACGTAACTGCACGCCTTTTCTCTGAATAATCTTCATTCCTTTATCCCAAGTGCTGGGTAGCAAAGTGGACGCCCGTCTGGTTAATCTCTATCCTCTTCCTTCTTTCTCTCTCTCTTGTGTGACAGAGCTTACTTTTAAAGGTTGCGTAAGTCTTTCCGAGCGCCATTTCACATACTTACTTTCTTGATATCTGCGCCTGACTCAACGACTGCGTAAGCGGGTCGTGTTCGAGGTCGGAAACCTGTGTACGCTTGCACTTCGGTGCAAGCTGTCCTCATTTTTCCTATTATATCAATCTTCATCATCTTCGTGCGAGTAATATACTCTGTGGAGGCATATTTTACTCGCTTAACTCAGCTCTCGATTCTTGAGCCCTATGGCATTGTTTATACTTACAATGATGCTTGATGAAATCGTTGCTATCACGCGAGAAAACGTAGTGGTCACTATTGCAAAATAACCTTGGCTCTTATCTAAAGTGAAAACTCATTGAATACGGGGTGTGTTGAAGAGGACGTTTCGACAAACAGACTTATCCTTGGCAGCAACAAATACATGCGTGCTCGTGGAAATGTCGGCTCCAGCGCCACTTTGTATTTGAGGATTTTTCACCTCTTCAAGCATTCGTCTTCCCTGAAAAATCTGCCTTATATTTTCATTTCAATAATTACAATTGACAAGAAAAGGGAGTTGGTGAGAGAATTTGCCGCCAGACTTCTTCGTGGTTCCTTATAACAGTAGGACGAACTGAAATCAGGGGTCATTTTCATCCAAGTGGCCTGCAGAGGTTGTAGAGGTAGAACGCGGGACGTGCGCGTCTGATAAAATATAGAGAATTTTAGATTACTGTACGCAAGGCTGTACGTACGCAACATGTTGCGCGCTGCGTACGCTACGTTAAGGACTGCCTCCTGCAGCATTAGTTTACGAGGCGCAACATCTGAAACGCCCACTGCACCTGAGCGTCAACAGGCCTGCCTTTGAATGTTGCTTTATACGCCATCTCATGGAGAAGCAAGCAGCTGTAATTACCAATATTCATCGACAGAAAAACACAAGTCAGATCATGAGGCAAGGCATCGTTTCGGAGGACGAGTGCTGTTTTTTGGTGTTGAGGATAGGTCAACTAGCAACATGAGAGGCGGAGACAGCAATGACGATCACTTGCTGCCAATTTAGCATTTATTGTTTGCTACAGACAATTTCTTAGACCACGACAAAAAAAAGAACCAAGCTTTGGTTTCTACACGCTGAATACGAAAATGTCCCCATTGGTGGCGGTGTCTCTACGTGTCATTCTTCACGTGCAGTAAGAGCTGCTTTCAGAATTAATTATAAGGACACCATGTGCGAGAAAAATCACCCGAGTTTGATAGAACACTGACGTGCATTAACATGGACGCTAAATGCATGACTAGAACAAACCTTCACTTTATATAACCTTTGGAATGCTTTTGCAGGCAATCATTCAGACATCATCCGGTCAGACACACGTTGCCACCACGACAGTTCAAATGGATCACACACTACACACGTTCCCTCGTATAAAACCCACAAATCCTCCGCGGTGCTTCACGTCACCATCGGGTTCCTGCTTTTTCCTAAACGACGTTTTCTGGTCATCCAACGTTGCGCTACAGCTTAGCAGCGATCACAGTCCACAGCACTTGTTCACCTATTGGCTTCAGGTTACTCCGAAATTCACACGGACTACAGCTTACTCCGTTATTAGGTCCACCGAAATTCACACGAACTTCGTTCGCTGCTGCAACCACCATATATAGTGTTTCCGCCCCCGCACATGATCGACCCCCGCTCATGCTGGAAGCAAAAGCGCGTGATTTGAAAGCACCATCTAAAAGGGTCTTGTGTTCCCTTGAATTGAGAAAATAGAGAGTCTCGGAGGGAGAAGTCAGAAAGCTTGGAAATATGTACAAGCACAGCTTAAGAAAGAGCGGCTGCATGCTTTAAAAGTAGCTTTTTGCGAAGTACGTACTATCAGGAATAGTGAAACATTTCGGTCTGATTCCATTCTTTTACGCTGTTCTCCGTTGCCTCAAATGACAACTCGCCTTCTATACATGCACTGAGATCGGCCGGCCCGGATAGCTGGAGTGTTAAAAATTGAATAGATTCCTATGTAATCGTTAAATTATACTGGTCCAGTTTAGCATAAATGCTGTTGGCACGGCTTTGCTTCATTCGAGAGCCAAATTGCTCCCCGGTATACGCGGCACTTGTATGGTACTGGACGGGCAAACATTCCAAGTGGCAGCAGTAGAATATGTCCGAAACACCTTCCAAGAATATCGCCTCTTCCTTTTTCTCTCGGGAAGAGAGTTTCGTGCCAAACCGTCTGATGGAAGATATTTGGGCAAGATGAGTTTCCGGCTCTCGAAAGCATGTACGAATCGGCGTGATCGAACGCAAAAGCCAGAACGACGATCGGTTAAAGGTAAAGCTTTATAAGACGCAACACAGTACGGGATTCATTCGCGTAGTGGCGAAAAGGGCAAAAGAAAAAGTGGGAAAAACGCGAGAGCAAAACTTGTGCATTCCCTCTTTTCGAGAGAAACAAACAAGCGCTCCAGAAAATCAAGCAGTACAGATCAGCGAGAGCGAACGGCTGCGCAGAATGATCTTTCAGGTCCGTGCTTGAATGCAGGACGGCCGCCGCCTTGGCAGCCGTAGTGAATGAGACACTTTCCCGGGAGAATCGTCTTCGTTTCTCGTTGCCTCTTCGTGGGCAGCTAGTTCATTTTACACGGCGTGTCTTTACTTTTTTTTACCTCGTCGCTGCGTCTTTCTTGCGAAACTATTCTTCCTTTTTGTCCCTCTTTTTGCCCCGCGTGCGTTAAATGTGTACTAGCACGCTTACACACTCGAACGGCACTTCTGCCTCTCTGAAGGCTCCGAGAAAAGCGGCAGTGGTGATCCCGTCATCACAGCGACTCTTCAAGCAGCAACAGCTAATCCCGCCAAGAGACAGAGAATCAGCAACCGTCCGGAAGGCCACGCTCTCGCTCCGAGTTAATCACCGTTTTCCGTCGCTCCATTACGGAAGAGCGCCATGCGGTGGTCACATCTCTGTGTAATCGTTCAGCACTGCTATCAGTTTTCCTGCTGTAGCCACCCAGTTCATCTACCTTGGTTTTTTTTGTGATAGCAATTATATAGATAATCTCTGCTGGGCTTTGCCGCCGACGTCGGTGTCACTCACCGTAAATATATATATATATATATATATATATATATATATATATATATATATATATATATATATATATATATATATATATATATGTGTGTGTGTGTGTGTGTGTGTGTGTGTGTGTGTGGTGTGTGTGTGTGTGTGTGTGTGTGTGTGTGTGTGTGTGTGTGTGAACCAGCTCGTCGCGATGACCGGACGCGCGCTTACCTCCCACGCGTATTGCCCCGTGGAAGGGCGGGGCGGTGGGGGTTAGATGGTTGTGCGCGCGCGCTTCTCCTTTGGTGTGAAGAATCGTGCCCCTTTTTAAGCGTGTCTGATTTCTCAGGACACCGCCGCTCCGTATGGCACCGCATACACTGCCGGCTTACATTCTATGTCGCCACAAAGTTCGCGCGGCGTTCTGTCTCACCTGTGGACGAGCGTACCAAGTCTAAGTAACAAACTCGACTACACAAGCATGTCCCTGAAATGAATTGCGCGCAGTATGAAGGAAGTTCCGGCTATACTGACGGTCGGACTGCGTATAGCACAGCTGCTAACCACAGAGACGGCCCAGCCGGGAAAGAAAATTGAGATTTCATCTCTGTATAGGAAAACTGAAGGTTCGGTGTATGTGATGCCCATATAAATTACCCCACTTGGGAGAGTTCCCGTTATAATGCACCTGTGCGCTGGGAACTCGAGGGAATTTCGAGCTAGCTGTGCGTTATACCACAGCACTTGAAGTAAAGATTGTGATCACCTTATTTCCCTCCCTCGTTGCTTCGATTAAAATTAACATGTTTCAATCGCGGGATTACCAACTTTAATGAATCATAGAGGGTTAAAATAATGAGGACGCACATTTCAGAGATATGACTTAATGTGTATCCACTCTCTGCCCTTCCTTAATGCGCACATGTGTGTAAAATTACGCGGTAGTTTCCTCGGGTTTGACACCGCCGCGGCTGAGAATCAAACCAGCGACCTCATGCTCAGGAACAGTACACGGTGGGATGCAGTACGCCAAGCAGAAAGAACAGTGACAGCCCGCCCACCACTTGTGGGACAAGTTTCGCAAAGGGTCAAGCGTGGTCCTCGCAAGGAAAAATGCACCATGAACTTCCCATACAAAACAGCGTTTCGCTGATAAGACGTGCGGAACTTCCCAGTGACACCGCAGTGAGGTTCAGCGCCGAGTGTTCTGGTGGCATACGCGCAACTTTCTTATCAGTAGTCAGGTATCATCCCTCACCTCGGTTGGCCTAACTGAGCAACCCTAATAGGAGCTGCATTTTGTTATAGATATCCAGTTGCTTTTCTGGGGCCCCGCCGCGGTGGTCTATTGGATAAGGTACTCGGCTGCTGACCCGCAGGTCGCGGGTTCAAATCCCGGCTGCGGCGGCTGCATTTCCGATGGAGGCAAAAATGTCGTAGGCCCGTGTACTCAGATTTGGGTGCACGTTAAAGAACACCAGGTGGTCAAAATTTCCGGAGCCCTCCACTACAGCGTCTCTCATAATCATATGTTGGGTTTGGGACGTTAAACCCCGCAAATCAATCATCAATCAATTGCTCTTCTGGAATGAGCACTGTGGAAATACACTTCAAAGTTTGTCCGAAACAACCACCCATTTATTTTTTCGTCTTGTTCAGTAGGCAAAAATAATTCAGCTTGCACGCCCTCCCACTTCCACCCCCCCCTCCACTGCCCTACCCATCTTTTCGATCCTTCCTCTGAACCACTGCATGTCAAGTGAAGCCTTAATATAAACTAAGGAACGAGAAATTCCAAATAACATTCCCCTTTCATGCATGCCGTTACGCAAGCCTGCCATACTGCAGGAGGAGGTAGCGCATGGCAATAATTTGGCTGCTTTCATGCATAATTTTCGCAGAAAAATAGACTACAGCATACAAAAGGCAACTCTCTGCTATGTTAACGAAAAATAACACAAAAAGAGTAAATGTCGTGTTTTCTCTCATTTTTTTAATACTTGCGGCAAATTATGCAACGAAACATTGAGGACCTCCAGAAGTAAAATGTTCAGCTAGAATCAAAGACAAATGTGCAAGGGGCAGCGGTAATCCTCAGCAGCCTGGTGAATGAAGGAGAGGTCAATCCTGGTGACCAGGCGCTAGAATCTCTGCAGAACTTCGGTAACTCAGCTCATTTATCTACAGGAGAGTCTGTTCGAGAAAAAAACTTCATCCAAGAATCGAGGGCCAAATTGGGCAAGATGAGGCTGGCATTTTGGAGTCATGACCGGTAGCGTATCGCAGTCGTTGAAACAAAAAAAAAACGTAAATTCATTCAATTCTGTCGTTACAAAAGTCTGAGGAAGAAAACTGAGGGATACATTATGGAACTAGAGAAGACCTTCACGAGTCTACCATGTGCAATGGAATGGAAAAGTATAGCCGTAACGTGACAACATAGGAAAACAGCACCACCGATCAGAAAGCAAACGAGGTAGCAAGGGAAAGACATTGATCTGTGGAGGCTATAGAGATGCCCATAACAGACAAACGAAGTCGAGTAAGAGCAACAGATTGTATGTCGAGTAACACCAACAGATGGCAAACACCCTGAAAGACGACATGAAGTTGGGTGGTACGATGAAGTAAGAAACTTGGCAGGTTTAAAATAATTTGAGCTTAAGCCAGGCAAGACTGAAAGTTGGCATAGTTGGCGATACTTCATGGGCGAAAACAGCTCGCAGACGGAAACAGGCGAAGATAAGGTAACACAAGACAGCGCTTGTGTTGCGTTACCCAACCTTGGTATCGATGTGCGTTGTTTTTGCCTATCATGATGCATATGCCAAAGTGGACAGGCACATATGCCAATACCAAGGGTGCTAGCATGCGGCTCGTACATATAAATAAAAGTTTTTAAAAAGTGAAAAAAGAAATTGCGGTGGTGAGCTGACATGCGCGCAAAGGAAATGCAAAGTTGGCGTGTCACAGCTATCGCAGCTCCGGAAAACAACGCATGCTGTAGCTTTGCACTGATATATATGCAGCCGCAAAGCAAAAGTGTTCGCCTCGGTGGAACAGTGACTATGGTACTTGGCTGTTCACTCGAATGTCTCCGGTTTAAACCTGGCCGCGGCGGTCGCATTTCGACGGAGGCGAATTGGTAGAGGACCGTGTACTGTGCGACGCCAGTGCAAAATTTCCGCCCCGCCGCGGTGGTCTAGTGGCTAAGGTACTCGGCTGCTGACCCGCAGGTCGCGGCATAAAATCCCGGCTGTGGCGACTGCATTTCCGATGGAGGCGGAAATGTTGTAGGCCCGTGTGCTCAAATTTGGGTGCACGTTACAGAACCCCAGGTGGTCGAAATTTCCAGAACCCTCCACTACGGCGTCTCTCATAATCATATGGTGGTTTTGGGACGTTAAACCTCACATATCAATCAACCATATGGTCGAAATTTCCGGAGTAATCCACTGTGTCATCTTTCATAATCTTATCGTTGTTTTGAGGCTTAAAACTCGATACTATATCTGGCTGTAAAGCACATCAAAATATTTAGACGCAGTGCTGTGAATTGTCAAGTATCGTGTTCTATCTACAGCGCTGAAATGTCGATCAATATGATGTTACTTGCGCGTCTTTACTTGAGTTATCTGCATCCGCAAAACAAACGTGGCGCACAAAAAAGAAAGTAGCCTAAGCACGTGCGCTCTCAACGAGCCAGTTTGAACAGTCACTTGGGTGCTGTCTGTGCGTTCGAGAAGTCCAACGTCGGCGCACATGCACTCAAAGAGCGAGTGATTTCACCACTTCGTCCTTTCGAGATAAATTATTTTTTCGTGCTCTAAAAGAAAAAAATGTGAGAGGAGGCTGCATTGATGTGCGGGTAAGTCCAGCGTACGCACAGCGCAGATCAGTCGTTAGCGCAAAAAAAAAAGAAAATAGCTCCTGCGCATCGTAAGTGTCGCTTATTTAAGGAGAATTTTCCGGTATATAGAGTGAAGGTGGGTTTTGAGGCTTGTCTTAGGTATTGCATTATATTTTTGTGCCCGACATGCGTAGTAGCGGTTCTGCGACGACCCTTAAAAGATATAGAAATGACATTCGCGGATTGAATATGATCTTTGCCGAATAATTAACTAATAATTAAGAACTGTGTCACCGGTGGCTACGAAATTACTGCTCCCTGTTGTACGATTTAGTTTCTTAAGTGCACGTTAAAGAAGTTCCCCTGGCGTTAGACCTTGTCCGGAGCACTCCACTACGCCGTGTCTCGCAGGCCGTCTCTCTTTGGGATATCGAACCCCACCAAACTAAACCGACCGAACTTTGTTTCTTTCTTAGTTAAAAAAAATCAATCACATCATCTAAGCCCGTTGAATGTGTCCCCCGCTGGTCCAGTACTGACCATTTCCCATTTCCATGACGATGTTTTTTTTTTCTTTGTTTCTGGTATCACACGAGGGGCCTATGACCGGTATGCATCCAGAGAGTGAACGATGTAATATGAATGAGATGATGACCTGCCTTTGGACGCATGCCGGATTGTGTCGACGAATGTTCAGGAGGGCGGCGAGGGGCTCTTTTTTCTTCACCCTGAAAACGGGTGTCCGGGCTTTCGGCGAATGATAATTATACGAGAGATGGCACTGAGAGGATTCCCCGCGTTAACGCCTCGGGCACTATCAGGCCGACGAAAATGTCCCTAAGCTCATGTTCAGGTCAACGCACTGCAGCATCTTCTCTCTCTTTCTTTTTCTCCCATGCTGCCGCCAATGTTATACCATTGCCTCGCAGTCACATGGGAGCCCTCTGATTGGTACACCTAAAGGAATGGTGCACACGGGCACGAGTGCTAAAAAAATAACAATAACGTGACTGAAACAGAAAGTGTAACAATGGGACAGCCACCAACAAAGACGAAGACAAAAATAAACACGAAAGAAGGGAGCGAGCAGCGCGAAGTGTGAGCACGGCCCCGCAAGGACGACGGGACGTGGAAGCTGACGGTCCCGGAAACCTTGCGACTCGCCAATGGGCGTGCGTAATGAACTCGGCGTGTGTGCGGCTTACCGGCTGAGTAGCAGCAAAGACTTCGACTTGAGCTCCTCGTCCCCGCAGAGGAGCTCCCGCGAAAGGATTTAGCTTCACTGCACTGTTCTATATCGATCGCCCGCGAATCATTTTCCTCTCATTGGTTTGCTTCACATACACTGCTACGAGTGTTTTCGTACTGTTTTTTTTCTTTTACTGTTCTATGTTCCCATCTAAGCGTATTAAAGTTAATTGGGGAGATTAAGGGAATAGCGTAGCCCGAAAGTCTATACGGCAGGAGAGCCGGTGAATATTTTGTGCCTAAGCACGTTCTAAGAGCCACCTTCGTGAAATTCCATACACTCTAACATTCTTTCCGAAAACTATACGGCCAGTGTAGGCTGAATAGAAATAAAGTCGAGTTTGATAAGCAGTGTTTGATCAAGTGGAGGCGAAATTACACTGCACCGGCACTACGCATACACTAAAGTGTAGGGATATAGTTTTAGTTTAGCCTTTCGGAGTCTAAAGAAATAAATGAACGCACTTGTTAAGCTGAACGCTCAAGTTAGTTGTTTTGTTGTTTTACTCTTATTTGCCCGATCCATCTTCCCGTCTTTACTCTTATTTAAACCATTAAGTGAAAAGGGCTCTAAAGAAAGGAGCGAGATAGAGTCGCGTAAGGTTATATTAAGCTATGTGTGAACTCGCCACCGAGTAGATTACACAGGACTCATTGGCCGTGCCTACGATCGCCTCTCTCTGAAGGCCTGTCATAGATTGCCGGCTAATTTTTTTTCTGTGTGAGCGCGCGCGGGCACTGCAGCCGCTGTTGTAGACATTAACATTCGGGAAGTAGAAAAATAGGGTAGCACATTGTGTTGATGACATATCAGTCAAACTTGCAAGCTCAATACTGAACTTATAAAACTTGGACATCAGAAGACTGGTGGCGCAGACTAGATGCTTTTGTTTATTTCATGTTTATAATTAAGAATTCTATTCATTCCACTCAATATGTGCAGCGCATAGAAGTAAAAAAAATAAGATTGGCATTAAAGCAAACGAAATATGTTTCATTTACTAATTTCGTATGGCCTCGCCGCAGTGATCTAGTGGCTAAGGTACCCGGCTGCTGACGCGCAGGTCGCGGGTTCGAATGCCGGCTGCGGCGACTGCATTTCCGATGGAGGCGGAATCGTTGTAGGCCCATGTGCTCAGATTTGGGTGCACGTTAAAGAACCCCAGGTGGTCGAAATTTCCGGAGTCTTCCACTACGGTGTCTCTCATAATCATATGGTGGTTTTGGGACGTTAAACCCCTCATATCAATCATTACTAATTCCGTATGTCTGTAGTT
The DNA here is from genome assembly GCA_013436015.1 of Rhipicephalus annulatus. Classification (NCBI taxonomy): domain Eukaryota; kingdom Metazoa; phylum Arthropoda; class Arachnida; order Ixodida; family Ixodidae; genus Rhipicephalus; species Rhipicephalus annulatus. The sequence goes on from WOVY01004616.1 coordinate 28,115, forward strand.
TTATTCTCGGACATAGATACAAATAAAAACGTATAAACGCGCGGACTGCGCGCTCCTGTCAAAAGCAAAATCATGTACTATATACGATAGTCAAGAAGTGGAATCAGGTACTTGAAAATGCGCGACAGCATTTCATTGTGAAACGCGATGGAAGGTAGCCCTTATAATGACGTGGCTTTGTTCTCGCTGACGACAACGTTGCTCGTTTCGCGTGATGCGTGCGAGCGTGGTCACCGCGCGCTCTCCACTTTTTTCGTGCAGTCAATGCCCCCAACAACTCATTGAAAAAGTGTCGGTCGATTAGATGTTCCGACAGTGCAGAATCGATTTTTCGTCGGAGCGAACGCAAGGCAAACACCACGCGATAGAGGCCATTGTCAGCGTGTCTTGCCCAGGAATGCCGAGGATCACGTGCTTTGGCGCGCAGAAATATAGCCTTGCCGCGACGCCACGCGCGGTATTGAAAAGCGTGGGATCGATGAACCGTCACCACGTGTTTTTTTCAGGCCGCGCATGTCAGTCACACTTGTCTTCGCTATTTAACGATTGCGAGTCAGTTCCCACAAACACCCGTTGTGGCCGTCGAACAGAACCCACTCTCTTTACCTTTCGATTTCTCCCTAAAACATCACTACATTTCGCGGATCCTAATGGCCGGTGAACTGATGACCTCTTGTTCAGCCTGACCAGTTTGTACAGTCACCATTCTCTAGACGCGAGTGTCTGTTTAGCGTAGTCGAAACTGCTCATTAGGAGTTCAATGCCAACTCTCGTCGGGCACGTGGCATTAACCGCGCGTTACGCTTAGAGCACTCCTTCCTCCGACCAAATGAAATTTACTGCGCGAGCATTCCGTATACGAGACACCGAAACGCGATTTTTACAGCTCCAAATGTGCAAGTAAGCTATATATCTCTGCATCAACGAAATTGACTCGAGCCATGGGCTCCATATTTGATGCGCCTTTGCCCTCCGTCTCTCGAACACTTGTAACATGAGCAACAGAGTGGAGCTCTCTAGCAGTGTGACTTTCGTCCACCCATCCACACCGCGTTCCTCTTGCCTCACTGCCGTACATCTTGCAGATTTGTTGGTGCTCCTCACCGCGTTCTCAATGTAAGAAAACGCGGGATTCGCGCTGGAGCGACGAAATAATGAAAACCAAAATGGCAAGACGGGTACCGATACTTCGGAGTAGCGTGAGCCTTGGTCACCTTGGCGACCTTCGGGTCAGCAAAAGTTGCTTCAAATCCGCTGACTTCTAGTTGTCCTTACCGCAGCCACTAACCTAACAAAGGAGACGAGAGTTCGATCGGCGAGTGTGTGGATAGCTGCCCTCCCCGTGCGGGTATTTGTGTGTGTGTGTGTGTGTGTATGCGTGTGTGTGTGTGTGTGTTTGTGTGCGTGCGTGCGTGTGTGTGTGTGTGTTTGTCTGTGTGTGTGTGTGTGTGTGTTTGTGTGTGTGTTTGTGTGTGTTTCAGCTGGGCTTCGAAACTCCTGCGGGAGATCGGGTGCCGTGACGTCTCCATTCCGGTGCGCCATATATATTTCTGAGGGAATCGACGCCAGAACAATCTCCGAAGCCTGCAGGCGTTATTGAAGAAAGTGTATCCACCCACAAGCAAAAGTTCGAGCCTCCTATAATGTTCCGCTCGTATGAGCATTTCGGCCAGTGTTGAAATGTGTATAAAGAAAAGCAGATAGAGAGGTGCGTGAACTAGCATCGCACATGTAGAGTCGACATTATGCAGTGAATCATAACGCTCCTTCCTGTTTATTTTCTCAACATTTACATAGCTCAAGGCAAGCCATTCGTAGTGATACCGTGGACACTGTTCATGCATAATGCTAGAGAGAGAAACAAGGACGACTTCAGATAGAATTGTTGAAATATCGAGGACCAACTTTTCTCCCTGACATACTTCAACGGGAACTCGGACGGCGGCCTATATACACGAACATCGGCGCGAACTGATACAACGGCTGCTACCGCAAGCAAACCAAATATTTCCTGCCAGAAGAGAGGCACCCATGCGAGGCAAGGGGCGAACACGTCTCTGAGACTAGACTGCCCTGCAGCCAAAAGCACAATTTGGTTTGGACAAATAAACGAAGCGTGAGTGTCTCACGTCTACAATACGATCGGTGGTGTATATGTGAGAAACAATCATGACTGAAGGCCGTGATACGTACCAATGGTGAATTCTATGGCACGTGTAGCGCTGTATAGAGTATATGGTCAAGGCTGCAAACAAACAAAAAGGGGAGAACGTTGAAGACACTCAAAACCTAATAGAATTTGCTTTTTTTTGTAGATTATGAAACCTCGTCACACGGCTGCTAACTAATCTGCCACAATGTGTCTATTTATTATTGGTGCTCGATATTACAGAGGAGACAGCTAGCAGCCTCTGGTTTGTTTATGCTGTTATGCTGTTGATGAGGATCACTATTATCAGCATTTCAACGTGTTTTTTGCGTTGGACACAAAAGCGGCACAAGTCATAAAACTCACTGTATAACCCTCTTGGTGCACTCACAGGACCTCGAATTGAATTGTACATTAATTAATACACAAGTCTTGCATCATGCTGTGAGAAACTACGGAGATCGGGGAAGTGGGATTAGAATGCCGTTCGTATAGTAAATATCGTAGGAGGACCCAGAGAGATGAACCTGCTCGTCTGAGCACCAGTTCACCAGTTCGACCCCCCGGAACCTCCCAAGCTATACCAAGCATATAAAAATAACCGAGGATACGCGCATACCACGAAATCATAGAACACTACAGGCTAAGTCGTCAAGTATTCCAGGAAGCAGGCAGATCCCTCTGTAAGAAAGAGGAAGTTCTGTGGCGAAAGTTGGAGACTGCGCTGTTTTCAAACTCTGTTTCTTTAATGCAAGTGGCACCCAGAAGTTTCGCGGTCTCAGTGCGAATTTCGTGATGCGGCAGCAAATTTGCTTCACATGGTGTGGACATGTTCGAGTCAGATTGATGGCGCACACACTCTAAAAACCTGGAAGGCCCTGCTCCACAGCCCCGACCCCAACGGCCTCGCAGATACCATCAGTCATGCCTTTGCTGCTGCCCTGTTTCATGGGGTTCCGGCCGACGGCTATAGAGGCGACAAGCAATGCGGGACGTGATTTACTGATTTCAAAACAAAAAAAGCAAAAAGGTGTTTTCTCCTCATCTTTCCCTCTTGCTTGCTAACATTTCCTTTGCGCCACCATTCTCCCGACCACATCTCCATCAGTGATTCATTCGGTTTCGCTTTATGTCAGTAACAGCGAAAGCTTCGCCAAGGCTTACAATAATGCTCCTCGTTTGCGGCGATCTCACGCAACAATTCCTGCGGTTTGTACTAAATCTCGTAACGGAATATTCTCTCATACAACGGTGTGTTCCCAGAAACCATAAACTGGTTTCTGACAGTGAGACAACTACTTGAATCTTTGCGCAACGACAAACTTTTTTCCTATACCACGATGAATGTGAGACTGTGGGCATACCCTTTGCTAGACATGTGTCCTCAATACTTCTGTCTACAAAGATCTTGCATTGAGCTTGAACTGTCTTCGGGTTTGTTCTCACGTAGACTCCTTAAACCCGCTTGCACATTTTTAAATATATACTCTTTACGCCAAAATGTTCGAACATCGTGGCAGTCTATGTCAAGAGTTGGCAACCTGCGGCTAACCATATGATGCGGCCCACGAGCACGACGCCCATACGTCCATCCGTATGTCAGTTCGTTTGTCCGCCTGTCTCTTTGTCCGTCTGTTCATGCGTTTGTCTGGACCAGTATGATGCGGCCACTGGCACGACGTCCATACGTCCATCCGTATGTCAGTTCGTTTGTCCGCCTGTCTGTTTGTCCGTCTGTTCATGCGTTTGTTCGGACCAGTAGGATGCGGCCACCAGCACGACGTCCATACGTCCATCCGTATGTCAGTTCGTTTGTCCGCCTGTCTTTTTGTCCGTTTGTTCATGCGTTTGTCCGGGCCAGTATGATGCGGCCACCGGCACGACGTCCATACGTCCGTCCATATGTCAATTCGTTTGTCCGCCTGTCTGTTTGTCCGTCTGTTCATGCGTTTTGTCCGGACCAGTATGATGCGGCCACCAGCACGACGTCCATATGTCCGTCCGTATGTCAGTTCGTTTGTCCGCCTGTCTGTTTGTCCGTCTGTTCATGCGTTGTGTCCGGACCAGTATGATGCGGCCACCGGCACGACGTCCATACGTCCGTCCGTATGTCACTTCGTTTGTCCGCCTGTCTGTTTGCCCGTCTGTTCATGCGTTTGTCCGTGCCTCCGTCCGTCCATCCTTCGCCCCACTCATCATCATTCACCTCGTGAATATGCTGTGATTTTTTTCTTGTAAACTATGTTTACAGTTCACAACATTCTTGTGACAGGCGTGCCGAAAATAGATGTGATTTCTATTTTAGTTTTGCACAACATGATTTTTAATTCCTCGAATTTGATGTCCTTATCTGCAAAGCCCCCCACCTCCCCCCCTCCCCCAAACTCAATTTTGCTGTGCGGCCCAACGTGTCCACTTTATGAAAAGGTTGCTGACAACTAGTCTAAGTTATATTATTGTTCATGCAACGTTTTTTTCGTAACAAATGGCTGTCATTGTCATTGTCATGGCTGTCATTATCAGCGCATCAGGTTCGAGCATTCCATTTGGTGCCACCACTGAATTGTCACAAAAGCGCACGTATGCGATAGGCAGCACCCCACGCGCTTTTTAAAACCAGAAAGCATATCTTACGATGTTCACTTTTAGTTCTAATTCTTTTTTCCCTCTTCCGTCGCACTGAGGCTAAGATCACGCTGTAAATGGCAATCGGATGGAAATACCGCTAGACAATGACGAAACGCGATAAGAAAATGCGAAGCTAGACGAATCGTCACAAAATACATCACGCCCCGCCACAAACGACGAAGCGCATTTACGCTTGGCGCATTCGCGAACACGAAGCGAGGATAACGCGCCCCAAGTCACTCGACCTGATGGTACGTTCACCACCGGACTGGTGGGGCTCGTTGTCGTAATGATAATGATGAGGACCAGCCTTCCGAATGTATATAATCCCGATGTTTTATAAGCTAGTTTGTGAAACTAC
>WOVY01004617.1:0-132500 GCA_013436015.1 Rhipicephalus annulatus
GCCTTAATAGTATCTCTCCAGAAGTTACCTAGTTTAAAAACAGTAGTAGGAATTATCGCGGACTCATTATCTGTGTGTTCATCTGCCTCTGCATCTGATGAAATGCCTCTTATAAAAATTTTCAGAATATTTGTATCCGCTCACTTTCAATGTCTCCCCTTAATTTGGGTACCAGGACACAAGGGATTGTTTTTAAACGAAAGCGCTGATTTTTTAGCAAAGGCAGCACTTTTGGTACCAATGATCCCAGTTTTCTCCCTGACAGCATATATTACTATTGCACGATTCTGACCGCTACTTTCAAAAAATGTTTATCAGACCCCGTCTTGACAGCTCCTCCAGAATATAAGCACCCCTTATTTCCCTTGAACAGCGAGTTATCGTGGTCGAGAATAATGGAATTGGCTATAACCAAACTTTGCTGCTGGGTTACCTCCTTCAACTTTTACCTGCATGCATAGAGTAAGTCAAGCGCTGTCGCCTCTGTGTCTCTACTGTAAGGAGGAGGAAACAATCAGTCAATACTTTCTATCCAATCGCCGATACATGTCATTCAGAAGAAGATTCACAGCGCTACCTCTTCAAAACTTGGTTGTGGAAATATTCAAATCAGGTATTCTATCATTTGGTGCCTCTTCTCTGAGCTACAGTCACTGGGATGTTTACTATGCCAGAGAGGAATTATCAGTCAGACTAGAAGAATATTAAGTTAGAATCTTCATCGTTTTTAAACCTTTAAATACTAATACTTTGTAAATAAATTTGTTGTATTACCTATCCCTAGCTTATACGAGAAGTGTTGCATGGAAACACTTGAAAAGATTCACCTAACACTCGGCCAATTCCCTGCATTGGGTAAGAGCCATGAGAGGAGGAGGAGAAGAAGAAGAGAGCGAGAGAGCAAAAACAAAACTCAATATAATATGACACTGAAGTCTGTCTCTAAGGCCAGTTGTCCGCAAAAAACCTCATATCGTTTTCAGTCTTCTATAGGCTGATAATGTACTCGGCAATGACCCACAATCTCTTGTTTCCGAAAAAGAAAGACGTTATAAAACATTTATGGGCATCATTACATAAACTACACGCTGATCAATTCTCACATCACTTGTGTTAACCTCATTTACGAAAGCAAATAAGGTATGAATGAAATGCCACAGCCAGTCCTAAACCTATTTATAATATGAAATAATCGCAACAAATGAATGCATGAAGGTGTGGGCGTCTACTGGCAGGTACACCTTTCACTAAAATATACGCTACTACCTGTTACAACAGGCTTTCCCTTGGCATGCCCGATTTTCGCTTTCGCAAAAGGCCTCACGAGGGTTACGACACGGTGTTGGCTGTGAACCTTTTAAAACCATGCTTACAAGCGGCCGTCAAAATGGTGTGCTATATTGAGCAACGCCTTTCAGGCGGTACGTAATTGTGATGGATGCATACGGGTTATCGCTTATGTGTGTTATACTGAACGTGTTAGCCAACGCTCCTGGCTCTGTGTCACTGTGATCCCATATCGCTTCCTGTTTTCCATGCCGATCAGCAGATGTTTGACGCGATTAACGTCCGGCTTTGTAAAACGTTACTCATGCATGTCGTTTGCGCAAAACAAAGCCACGTTATAGAAAATTCTGAATGTACGAAGTGTTTATAAGATATGTTCAGATAGATAGATAGATAGATAGATAGAAGATAGATAGATAGATAGATAGATAGATAGATAGATAGATAGATAGATAGATAGATAGATAGATAGATAGATAGATAGATAGATAGATAGATAGATAGATAGATAGATAGATAGATAGATAGATAGATAGATAGATAGATAGATAGATAGATAGATAGATAGATAGATAGATAGATAGATAGATAGATAGATAGATAGATAGATAGATAGATAGATAGATAGATAGATAGATAGATAGATAGATAGATAGATAGATAGATACCAATAGCACTGGCAGTACTCAAAGAAATGCCTCGCACTTAAAACTGCACCTATTTGATAGGTAGCGCAATTCATGCACCTAATTGCCCCTTCGCGGTTGGACAAAACAAAATAATGAAAATGACGGAAATCATCCGACCTTACCATTACAGAATCAATTCACTGCATTTCCTTCTCGAAAGCTCAGCTATGATGTCACGGACCCATATATTCCAGCAGGGCATACTGCTGATTTTCAAGCTACCTGAAACTATTTATCCTTTATCCCCTCCATACTTTAAAAAAATTATAATTGCACTGTGCGTGTTACCTTGTTTTTTACTTGTCCTAAAACACTCACATCGCGGACAATCCGTAACTTCTGAAAAAAGCTGAGCAGTGGTACTGTGAGAAACTATTTTTCTTTCCACGATGTCGATGGTGGCTGCGGTGAGAAAAAGGTTTTGGATAGAGGCTAGAAGAAACAGATCAGTGTCTCCTGCTCAGAGAACGAGCTCTGTTTTGACAGCGGGATTTAGAATGTGCAAGTGAAGTCCCTAGCAGAACGGAGGTGCCGTGTAATATTTTCCGATATACCCACCGTCCTTCTCACCTGCCATGACTACTGGATGTTCTTTGGATTTCCACCCTTCTTCGTCTGTTCGGCTGTTCTACTGGATGCTGTCATGAGGAATCTGGTCACTATTGGCACTGGTATTTTAATACCAAAGTTGCAACGAGGCCCATTTTTTTTCGTGTCCTAAAAAGAAAAAAAAACGAAAACGTGAATACTGCACATCATCTTCAGCCCTGCCCCCTTTTTCCCCGTATTTTGATGCCACAAACTGCACGAACTCACTAACATTAACGTGAACGCTAGTGTTGTTGGGAAAATTTGCTTCTGGAGCTTACGGCTTGAAACGCGAGAATTAGGTGCACGGGAACTCTCGTTTTCACCGTTTTCAGCTTGTGGCACAGCAGCGTTTTTATAATTCGTACGCTAACACATGAGCCAACCTTACCTTTAATGATCAGATTTGTATGGGCATGATGCGGTTATGTCGACCAATCACTCATAGCAGTCGCTACACAAAGAAAACTTATGTCACTTTTCAATTCGCGAGGACTGGATCTTGCGCATTTTAGACATGATAGTTGTTGTACTATACGCATTTCTTGCAAAACATTTCTTGATTTTTTTGCATGGATCTGCTTTTGCAGTGAAGCAGTATATAGTTAGGAAAACGAGTGTCTGAATTAGATTGATCAATGGTTCTAAACGTACAAATTTGGAAGGCACCCTTCAACACCTAAAGCGTCTACGGTAAAGGTCCCACCACCTTAACCCTGCTGAAGGCTATATTTTAGCCATTCGCTTGCGAGAGGCGACACCATTTTGTTGCGCATACATACTCCCTTGCAAGTCCATAGTCAGCCAGGAACGAACACCTGAAGGACAACTCTTGTATTTGTGGAATAGGATGTTGCTTGTTCTCTTGCGTAAGGCTATACGACAACTTATGAAAAGTACTCCTTTTGCGCTTGTTCAATAGCGCTGCCATGTCTTGCATGAGTGCGCGTTACTAGAATAACTTTTCGACTTGTAACGTGTCGACATTACGATAGAGTTATGTGGTGCATCACAATGAAAAAAAAAACAGTACTTTTTAGCACCTGCGGTGCTCTGTGCGCACCTCAGTCAAAATATGCAATAATTTTCGCATTTATTTCGTACTTATTCTAAACAATGCGTCGTCACCGTCATCGAGCATGAACCCGCGATCTTGGGATCACTTTAAAAAACATCTCTTTTGTAATGGTTGTTTGCTTGTGGCTGACAGCATTCCCGATTTTATGTTTTGCTTCAGAATTGTCTGATAATTTGTACTCCAAGCGATTACATAGGATAAAGCCACTCTGCACCTGAGAAGATTGGGGCCACGTGACGTTGACCGAAACGTGACGCATGGCGTCAGTAATAGAGTGACCTTGCAAGCCAGTGAGAGCCGCGACGCGGGATAGCACAATTGGCAATGGCCATCAAGTGACATGTGTCAACTACTACTATATATACTGGCAAAATAGCGGTAAGCAACACTAATCAGGACCTCTCTGTACATTAGGATTTCACCGTAATGGTATCACGCTGCACATCACGTTGCTGTTGAAGTATCATGACCCCGGGTTGCAGAGCTGCAAATAGACAACAGCTTCTTGTGAATTCGTGCCGTCTAGTGCAGCATCATAGCCGTAAATCGGCGCATATAAAATACACTGCCAATCTAAAGATTTTACACGGCGCATGTAAAGGAAGTAAGCTTTGTCGTCAGAAATTTGAAATTGAAGTACTTGGCATCATAGCTTTTTGTCCAGCGCGGGAGTTAAAAAGATGATGACGAAACGAGTGCTGTACTTGTAAGTAATCCCGTGCCAGCTTGTTTTGGAAGACCAAATCAGCTTTGCGAATTTTTCACGTGAGCATATTCAGTCGGTTGTGAATCTCATCTCGCAGTAGAAAATAAAACGCGCCTAACTCGAATCTAATCGAGTGGATGCGAGAAATCAGTTCTGCTTTACAGGTTTCAAAAGCTTGAACCTGTCCATTCTTGAAGTGATTCTATCATCTTTTGGGTTATAACGTAGTCTTACTGATTACAAACGGACAAGAAGAGAATAAAACTTTTGGCGATCTATTTCGGGTTTGACACAGCCCTCGTCGTCTTGGCGGGGAGCACAAAAGCGTAGGCCTAACTATTTTCTTCTCTAAGAATCCCATTTCGCTGAAGAGTATTTAGAAGATAGAGAAAACGAAACTAGTTTGCGATGTTGAAAAGCGATACTTTTGTTCGCCTATTTATAAAGTGTACTGCCTATTCTAAACGCAATGTCGCGTACTTCAGGCTATTTCTTACGTTTTTGTTCTCTATTGACATTCATTTGGCAAACGCCAATGTAAAATGGGAGCTTCAGCACAACAAAATACGAAGGCTTGTACGAAAAAATGCCTGGTCTAAAGTTTACACGTAACGAGCACAAAAGGGGAACATTTCCCGCAAGGCATATGTGTGCCTTCTTTCGATTTGGCATTGAGGTCCACGCGTGGAATCTGTCGTAGTTTTAACAGCGCAGGTCTTTAAGCCTTCAGGATGTCCGACCGTCGCTGTCGAGGCTCACCACCATCACTAGTCGAACCATAGGTGCGAGACATCTGTGCGCAATTTCGTCTACCGAGCATACGTATAGCGCGCACAAGGTTCGAAATATTATAGGTGCTAGTGCCGTGAAGTTGACGAATTAAAGTACAAGATGGTGCAGCGGCACTCACTCCATTTAGATCTATGGGGGCGCATAGTATGATGACTGGTCACTAGATGGTGCACACTGCATCTACGGTACTACGGTACACTGCGTCTACGCAGTGTAGCACACACTGCGTTCTGTTACATTTACAGAACACCTAGCTACAAACGGACAGTGGTTGAGCTGCTAGTGACGGAAGCTTTTCGTTTTCTGAATTTTGTTGTTTGTGTGGGGTGAGATCATCTGTAGGCATGGTACGTTTCCTGACATTCCGTGAAATATCTTATACATGATGCTGAATATACTGAAGTATGCTGCTGGAAATAAGCAAATAAAACAAATATATAGAATACTGTTCGATTCAACGCACCTTTTTCATGATTGTGCAGCTATATTTTCTGCTAAGGTGTCTAGTCAGCTGCCGTGACTACTACTAACGGCATTATGCGCAGTTTACCCGAGCTACGACGCAAGATGTGTAGACTCAGCTCTCTTCATAAAACACGAATAATAGATAAGCCTCCGCACGAGAAACTTTGACCACGTCTCTCTTGAAGCACGATCAATGCTGTCATTAGTAGGGCGAATGTATATCATAGAAAAACGCACATCTTGGTTAGTAAAACAGTCTATTGGAATAAAAAAAGAAAGTCACAGTTTCCCCAAAAGGGTAAAGCAATGGATGCGATAGCACCATATTCGAGTGTTTCACGAAGCAAGACTAGCTTTTTAGGAGCAATAATTATTGTATTATACTTGCGCTTCCCAAGCAACCACGTTTCAACAGTAGATGACCGCAACAAGGCTTGTGCGAAGTTGCGGCTTTGGTATACGAAGTGAGGCTGGCAGTCAACTCATTTAGATCTGATTTCACGTAACTCTACAAAAAGCTGGTGTAAGAGAATACGGTCGATCCTGGTAGACTTAAGGCACCGTTTTCTAGCGTCAAAAAGGCAGCCCGTAGAAGCTCTCGCCTGCTGGGGGAGGGGGGCACAGGGCACGCGCTGATCGTTGCCGTGATAGCGTGGTAACCATAAGCCCCCAAACCCACCCCTTTTTTGCTGGCGAGATAAGCGCGCGCGCAGACGACCCCGGTCAGAAAAGCGATAAAGCGAGAAAGGAGAGGCTAGCTATATTGAAACGCGCTAGCGAAGATTCGACGAAGAGGAGGAAGAGACTCGACTGGCTCGCGAGCGACGCTGTGGATCCTTGGCTGAGCTACACCTCTGCTTTACCCATATTGTAAATAAACGCGTTCCATCGTAACAATTGTGGTGGAGGTGCTGGGTAAGCTAGCTACTACCAAGTGATACCTGAGAGGCACCGTCCCCTAACGACGGAACCGCTACACGAGCTTCGCCGCAGCCGTCGACTAGTGGGCTTGGCACCATTACCTCAAGAAATGAGCTCGGACGGAGACAACCAGCAACCAGCCGCAAGGACGTCGCCCTACCACTACAGGGAGCCGCGAACCTTCACAGGGAAACCCGGCGATGACGTGGACGAATGGCTAAGCCACTATCAGCGGGTGAGCCGTTCGAACGGTTGGAATGCGGCTAGCCAGCTGTCTCACGTGGGGCTCTTCCTCGATTTCACGGCGCTGGTATGGTTTGAGAACCATGAAGACACATTGACAACCTGGGACCAGTTTGTAAAGGAAGTTAAGAAATGCTTTGGAGACCCAGCAACGAAGAAGAAACGTGCCAAGCAGACGTTGTCGCAGAGGGCTCAAGTCACCGGTGAGACATGCAGAACCTACATTGAAGAGATTCTGAAGTTGTGCAAGTCGGTGGATGCCCACATGACGGAAGAAGACAAAGTGGGCCATATACGCAAGGGCATCGCCGATGACGTCTACCACTTCCTCATTGGCAAGGAGAGCCTGGAATGCGGGGCCGACGTAATTAACCACTGCCAAACCTTCGAGGCTCTTAAAACTCGTCGCATCACATCGAAGTTCGGACGTCTGGCCAATGTCACGACTGTTGCCACCGTCGATGTCTGCCAGAATTCTCTACCTGCCGACCTTTCCTCCACCATTCGTCAGATTGTACGGGAGGAACTGCGTCGCCATGTCTCTGTTCCCATGCAAGCTGGAGACCCGCAGTGTGATACACTATCCTCAAGCATCAATGCTGCGAGTTTCGACGAGCGCAGTTACTCCACCCGCAGTCCACGGCTGAGGGCTCCGCCACCACAGGCTACTTACGTCGAGTCGTCTTATGCGCCCCGCAGCAGTTATAGCTACGACAGCCAACCGCCTCCATTTGTGTCCGAGTGGCAACAGTTCCCTGAGCATCCTCTCCACACCGCAGCATTCAATGTGCCTCGGGAACGCCCCGTGTGCTACCAGTGCGGTGTTCGCGGACATATCGCCCGGTTTCGCCCATCGCGACGTCGCCCACGCACGACGTTTTTTGACCGACCAGCGATGCTTGCACGGCGAAGTCAACAGCCCGATTACGCCTACTGGCCTTCGGATTCAACTGCCCAGAAGCACGGGCACCGGCCGAACATCCGCAGTGACTCGCCTGCCTTTGTGAGGAGCTTGACGCCACCTACCACGCGCCAGCGACGGTCTCCATCTCCCCGTCCCCGGCCGCGGCTTTCCTCTCCGCCACCGGGAAACTAGCCGGCGCGGCCGATGGAGGCGAGGTCGCTGGACGTACCGCTTTGCACACAAGTATGCCTCCACTAGTTCACATGCTTCACAACAAGGTTCATGTATTCATTGACGATGTTCCCACGATGGCTCTGATAGACACCGGTGCAACAGTTTTTGTAATGAGTTTAGTTTTCAAGGCGAGACTTGGCCGCAAGGTTATGTTTTATTGGGATAAATCTTCTACTTTTCGAGCAGTCAGCGGCACGGCTTTGTGTCCAGTAGGTGTGTACACTGTGTCTGTTCGTGTTGCTGGTGAAGCGTTCAAGGCAGAATTCGCAGTGCTCGCTCATTCCACGCATGATGTTATCCTTGGAATTGACTTCTTGCAAGAGTGCCGTGCGACTGTCGACTGCGGGGCAGGCGAGGTTCTGTTGTCCGCCCTCGCCCAGCAGCCTCAGCGTAGCGGAGACGACAAACTCGTTGTAGTTAAAGACACTATTCTACCGGCATGGTCTACTGCCAGCGTGCCCGTTGCTGCTTCGATTGCCGACTCGAGTTTCAGTTCTCCTGATATTGTGATTGAGCCATTGCCTTTGCCCTGCATGAAGAAAAACATCTTTCTGCCGCGCTGCGTTGTGTCTCTCACCGAGGGAAAAACTAAATTATGGGTAGTTAACTGCTCATCCGAGTCTGTTGTACTACCAGAGGGAATGCGCCTTGCCATGTTTGAAGGGCAGTGCAGTATCTGCATAGGAGCTCTCAGCAATGCGGCAAATTCGGACTATGCTGATGTATCCGGCACGGAATACGAATTTTATAAGATGGTTAGCAAGTCTATTCCCTCACATAAGCGCAAAGTGTTGGTTACACTGCTGGCCAGGCACGCTAAAGTATTTGATTTTGCACGGAAGTCGCATAGACCTCAGACGCCCAGCACACGCACTCGTCACAAGATCGACACCGGATCTGCGCACCCCCTCAGACAGAAACCTTATCGAGTTTCCGCGTCAGAGCGCAAGGTAATTTCAGAGCAAGTCAGCGAGATGCTAACCTCTGGCGTAATTCAAGAATCGTCAAGTCCCTGGGCCGCACCTGTTATCTTGGTCAAGAAAAAAAATGGGTCCTGGAGGTTCTGTGTTGACTACCGACGTCTCAACTCTATAACTAAGAAGGACGTGTACCCGCTTCCTCGCATCGATGATGTCATCGACTGCCTGCATTCAGCATCCTATTTTTCATCGGTGGACTTGCGATCCGGGTATTGGCAGATTCCCATGGATCCGGCTGACAAAGAAAAGACGGCCTTTGTTACACCCGACGGTCTGTTTGAGTTTAATGTTATGCCATTCGGCTTGTGTAATGCCCCCACCACATTTGAAAGATATATGGACACCGTTTTACGGGGCCTCAAATGGGAAATTTGCCTGTGTTACCTGGACGATGTGGTGATTTTTGGCCGAACATTTGAAGAGCATAATCATCGCCTTGACCTCGTTCTAACCTGTCTCGAGGAAGCTGCGCTTACACTGAACTCAAAAAAATGTCGCTTTGGAGAACGTGAAACCTTGGTTCTGGGACACCTGGTGTATAAAAATGGCGTGAGACCGGAACCGCAGAAAGTCGCCGCTGTCAGCAACTTCAAGCAGCCGCAGTCCCCCGGGGAGTTGCGTAGCTTCCTGGGCCTGTGTTCTTACTTTCGTCGATTTGTTCCGAATTTCGCTGATAAAGCACAACCACTGACTGACTTGCTGCAAAAGGATGTCCCTTTCCACTGGACACCGGATTGCGAAGCAGCCTTTAAGCAGCTTCGGTTCATACTGACTTCAGGACCGGTACTACGCCATTTCGATCCTTCTGCTGAAACGGAAATTCACACAGATGCCAGTGGAATCGGCCTTGGTGCAGTGCTCGTTCAGCGCCATGACAATGCTGAACACGTGATCGCTTACGCGAGTCGTTCGTTGAGCAAGGCAGAACGAAATTACACAGTCACAAAACAGGAGTGCCTCGCAGTTGTTTTCGCCGTGCACGAGTTTCGCCCATACATCTACGGCCGTCGCTTCTCGGTAATCACCGACCATCATTCTCTATGCTGGTTGGTAGGCCTCCGAGACCCATCTGGACGACTGGCGCGATGGGCTTCGCGCTTACAGGAGTTCGACTTCACAGTACGCTACAAGAGCGGTAACCGGCACGCAGACGCCGACTGCCTATCGCGCCTTCCTCTACCGACGACGGAGTGCGACGCTGACAACTTCGACCAGTATATCGGCGCTATTGCCTCTGAGTTCCCTGATCTCGCGACTTTCCGGACAGCCCAACAAGAGGACCGCTCCTTAGATTCTCTGTTCGCCTCCGCAAATGAACACGCAAACCCAAGCTCTTTTGTGGTTCATGACGGCGTCCTTTACAAGAAGAATTATGCCGGACAAGGCGCCCGTCTGCTTCTAGTTGTTCCACGCACTTTACGGGCCCACGTCTTTCGGTCCTTACACGACGACGCAACCTGCGGCCACATGGGCTTCGCCAGAACGCTTCAACGAATCCAGCAAACGTTCTATTGGCCCAAGATGCGACACGACACGGAAAAATACGTTGCTGGATGCGAACAATGCCAACGACACAAACGTCCCACGGCTACGCCGCCAGGACTTCTCCATCCTGTTCCACCTCCTAACTCTCCCTTCGAGACTGTTGGTGTCAATCTGCTCGGTCCATTTCCACGATCGAGCAGTAACAATCGATGGGTCGTCGTCTGTGTTGACCACCTAACGCGCTACGCAGAAACTGCGGCAACACCTGCTGCAACGGCCATGCACGTGTCGCAGTTTATGCTTCGCTGTATAATTCTCCGCCATGGTCCTCCACGCGTTGTCATTAGCGACCACGGACGTCAGTTCGTTGCCGACGTCGTTGAAGAGATCCTGCGTCTGTCTGCCTGCAATTTCCGTCATGCCACACCATATCACCCGCAGACCAATGGTCTCGTAGAGCGCACGAACCGGACTCTCACGAACATGCTGTCTATTTATGTCGATTCTAAGCACAAAAACTTGGACGAAGTGCTACCTTACATCACGTACGCGTACAATACCGCGAAGCATGAGACTACAGGTTACTCTCCATTTTACCTGCTGTACGCTCGCTCCCCACGATTTTGTCTCGACGCTATACTACCTTTTACACTAGACGTGGAAACCTCGACAGCCGAGACGCTCTGCCGCGCAGAAGAAGCCCGTCGCATCGCACGCCTCCGAACCTTGGCATCCCAGCAGCGTTCTAAGAAACGTTACGACGCCTGCCATCGCTCCGTATCATTTAGTAAGGGCGATCTTGTGTGGTTATGGACACCAGTCCGCAAACGTGGTTTGTGCCAAAAGTTCTTGGCTCACTATTCCGGTCCATTCGCCAGTCTTGACCGCCTCAGCGACGTCACGTACGTAATCTCGAGCGTCACAAGCAATGGTCGCCGCTCTAGCAAAACACAACTGACACACGTTGCGCGCCTTAAACCGTGCCACCATCAACCATCGAACCGGGAAGTGAAACGCGCTAGCGAAGATTCGACGAAGAGGAGGAAGAGACTCGACTGGCTCGCGAGCGAAGCTGTGGATCCTTGGCTGAGCTACACCTCTGCATTACCCATATTGTAAATAAACGCGTTCCATCGTCACAATATATATATATATATATATATATAAATATATATATATATATATATATATATATATATATATATATATATATATATATATATATATATATATATATATATATATATATATATATATATATATATATATATATATACGTGAATGATGACGGCGGCAGTGGCGATGGCCAAAACCAGCCGAGACTGTCCATATAATTGTTATCACAATAAAATAACCATGAATATTTATGTATAGTTGTTAAGGCGTACTCAGCGATCGGCACTCGGCGGCAATGTGGGATGGCAACAGTCAAAGCATCGCATGGACGTCCAGCTCGAGCGGCATTCCCGTCCGAAAGGAACCGATGAGAACAACCCACTTGACGGCGATGGAGAGGACGACCCAACCTTCCCATTTTCTACTACATAGTGAATAGTAATGTTTTTAATATAAATATTATTGGCTCTATTGGGTAGTCACTATAGTCTTAAGCACAGGTAAATATATATTGTACGCGTGAGCATAGCAGTTTTTTAATAGATGCGTTCCCGTTATTTTGTCGTATGGCTTCCATTTTTTGCGTTGTACAGAAAGCGTCGAAGCTTTCTTTTTAAAAGAGTATGCATTACGCATGAATGGTGAGCCAGCCATTGAGCTGTATACTCCAGCAAACTAGTGCAGTTTTACAGCTGGCTCCAGCAATTTGTAGGCAATTTATTTGCAGTTTTGGTGAAGCAAACGCCGCGTCACAACTACATATAGAATTATTTTACTTCGACTACCTTGAAAGTGAATCGCAAACACACAGCGTTTGTGGTATATATTAATCACTTTTCAATATCTCCAATGATATTGCAGTTGCCGATAGAACAGACAGAGAGCCGATTTCCCGAAAACAAAAAAAAATGGTACTGTTGTTAACGACTGCGCCCATCGTAATATTTTCCTGACATACCCAAACAAAGTTTTGATTTTCTCAATAACGTAAGCCCTATTGTTCTGCTAAAGAGAAAACAAACTGTTCTTTTCAGTTCTGAGCTATTCTAATTGCCTATTACCTGCTCTTGAGAGGCTGGCGTTTACATAACTTCATTTACTGCAGTAAAAATGATAGCTGGACGAGTAAAAAAAAAAGAATTAAAATTGGGCTACTGCATTTGTACAAGTTCTGCAGTTAATAATAATAATAATAATAATAATAATAATAATAATAATAATAATAATAATAATAATGCTTGTCATGAGCAGCAAAGGACGGCTGAAGAAATAAACTTATGTCAAATAAACTGGCAAACCAGAACGATCCGGTTAGCTACACTACACTGGGAGATTAGGGAAGGGCACAAGAAAGATGAAGAAGTGGGAAGAGAAGGAAAAGAAAAAAATAAGAGACAGACAGTAAGTTCGCTGCAGCGTGTAGAACTCTACCGCAAGTCACAGGCCGTTCACACCAACCCGTCTTCCTCCCTCTCTCTCTCTCTCTCTCTCTCACACACACACACACACGCACACACACACGCGCACGCGCGCACACGCACGCACGTACGCACACACACACACACACACGCACACACACACACACACACACACACACGCACACACACACACAAAAGAGGACTTTCCCTGCTTTGTGGGCTGTCTAGGGATGTGGACAGTGCTATACTAGCACTATGGCAAATAACATAAGTTATGAAATTACAGGGGAAGATGTGATGTCGTTATCAGTTGATGGACATCGCGAGATTTGCAAAGGCTGCTTATTGAGCAAAGTGCATCAGTAGTTCCCTGTGCGGGGACCACGACTGTCAGGAGAACGTTGTTTATAATTAATTAATGAGCAAACCGCAGCACTGAGTGACATCGATAAAGGCTTGAGAAGCGCTCGATTCACGGAATCTTCCTTTTTTTCAGTTGTCGTCATTATTTGCGAGAAAACAGCGAGAGGCAATCTCGGAGAATCGCCCGGAGAAATGTCATGTGGAATTCCCGATGTAATCAGAGCTCAACTTGGGGGATAAGTGTCGATTTCAATTACCAAACACTCTGAAAACAAGAAACAAAACAGAACACAGTTGTGTCTAGAATGGTTAATATCATGTGGCCATATTTTGTTATTCTTGCACTCTTTAATTTTGTGTGTGTGTTCCTTTCTCATTACCTGCTTAGTCATCGCATTTAGTTCTTCGGTCTGGCTGTCGAATTTTTTGCAGGAAGCGACAGTTGTGTTAGTTTCTGGAGCAGGCTTCGGCTCTATCTTAAATTGAAGCAATGACAAATAAAATAATTTCCACAGCCAATGGAATACCTGTCGGAAGATGAAAAGGACTTGTCGCTCAATTCAGACAAAGGATTCAGTTGCTTCACTTCTGCACTTCACTTTATTATTACCTTAAATACCCC
The DNA here is from genome assembly GCA_013436015.1 of Rhipicephalus annulatus. Classification (NCBI taxonomy): domain Eukaryota; kingdom Metazoa; phylum Arthropoda; class Arachnida; order Ixodida; family Ixodidae; genus Rhipicephalus; species Rhipicephalus annulatus. The sequence continues at coordinate 13,892 of WOVY01004617.1, forward strand.
GGTGAGGGGGTATAATATAAGGGGTGGGTTAACAAATAGAGGTTACAGAGAGGTGATCTTCTGACAAACAATATACATTTATGTTTTGCGCAAACGTTGATAAAGACGTGATGGCTGCAATGTCACGGGGAAGGCCATTCTAGTCCATTGCTGTTCGAAGAAAAAATGAGGCAGTAAAAGTATTAAAAAGTATTAGTGCGAGCACGTGTGCGTGCGATTGAATAAGGATGGATTGTGCGGTGAGATATGCGCGTTGGTGGGATGATGTAAGGTGCTTGATTGAGGGAACTGTGAAAAAACTTGTGAATCAAACAAAGGCTGGCGATGCGGCGACGCATAGAAAGATTAGCAACATCAATGTCACGTTTTAGGGATGATATGCTTATGTCGTATGAATATGACGAGTGAATGAACCTAGTGGCGCGATTTTGTACAGATTCTATTTCGTTTATTAGGTATATCTGGTGCGGGCTCCAGATGGGCGCAGCATATTCTAGTTTATGTCTGATGAGCGATTTGTAAGCCAGAAGTTTTTTGTGTCTAGTGGTGCGTGACGCAAATGACGCTTTAGGAAACCGAGGGATCTGTTCGCGGATGATATGATGTTGTTGATGTGCGTGTTCCAGGAAAGGTCAGATGTTAAGGTGACGCCTAGGTATTTATATGACTCAACTTGTTCGGAAGCGGAATTAGTGATTAGGTATGAGAAGGATAAAGGATTACGCTGGCATTTAAACGAGACGAGTTTGCATTTAGTGGGGTTAAGCTTCATTAACCAAAGATCACACCACTGTTGCACAAGATCAAGTCCTGTTACGACGTGTAACGAACGCTCAAACTGCCGAGGTGATCTATTCTTCTTCCGAAACAGAGTTCATGCACGCCTTTGAGCGTGCGTTGGCAATTTTTTCAACCTTATCAAGCACCTTTAAGTAAAATGTTGTGTCAAGTAGAATGCCGATACCAGTTTAGTTACAGGCAATAATCAGTTCTGGTGTTCGGATATTTTCTCTGGTGTTTTTTTTTGAACTTGACCACTTTCGCTTCCGCATTAAAAGGGCCCTCTAACGCTTTCCACGAATTCATTATTTTACACATTGTTATAGCTTGTTGCGTACACTAACGACTTAAGAGATAAGTGCCGCAAGATCGGCAGCGATAGGGCAAAGCAGTGCAAAGTTATTTAGCGTACGGATATCAAAACACAATGAAATGAATTCTTACCCTCCACTAGAATTTCGCGGGCTCACCTTACCGTGTTTTCTTCGCCCTATGACGTCGGAAGGCTGCCCAATAAAATTAACTCAAAGCCCTACAGTACAGGAAGCTCGCATGACATATTGCCTGTTATGCCCAATGTATTGAGGATGCCGTTGTGATGGTAACAAATACTGTGGTACTTGAAGAGCGAAGGACACGTGCGAAACGAGTCAGCAAGCGAACGCTTCTATAATATTTTGTAGCTTTACTGATCTTTCTTTCTACAATGACCTATGCATATCAACGCTCTTACATTTTTTTAGAGCTAAGCATTTCTTAGTGAACTTTGTCGACTTTGAGCACATCTATCTATCTATCTAGCCGCCTACGACTTTTAGCTGTTCTGGCCGTTTCGATAATGTTATCGATACCAAACTTGGTATAGCATGACATGACTGTGTAAAAAACATATTTATTATTCACGTGAAAATCATGACATGTATGTCATTATTGTCATGATTTACATTTCATGGTCCTGCTTCTCTTGTGCTAGTTTCGTTCTCTTAGCATGCTGCGAAATTGGTATGGTATGACATGATTGCATGGCGTACACAAGCGAGAGACTATAACATAAAAATTTGACATGCGTGTCATGTAACAACATGACTACATGCCACACTCATGATGCACTCGCGGCCGTTTCGCTAGCGTCACATATACCTAATTTGGTATTACACTACGTGAATGGAGGACGACGGTATGTGACTGGTGCAAACATGACCATCACGAGATGTGTGTCATGTACCAATTTGACTACATGCCACGCTCATGATGTGCTGGCGGCCATTTCTATAGCTTCCCTTATACCAAATTTGGTATAATGGGACGTGAATAGATGACGAAGGCATAATACTGGTGCAAATAAGAAAGGCATGAGATGCGTATCATGTAACAACATGACTACTTGCTACGCTATATGATGCGCTTGCAGCCGTTTCGCTAGCTTCATATGTACCAAAATCAATATTGCGCGACGTGAACCGACGACATATGTAAATCAGACATCCAAACATGATAACCACGACATGCTCGTCATGTCACATCATGACTACATGCCACACTGATGATGTGCTAGCTCAGATTTGATTGATATGTGGGGTTTAACGTCCCAAAACCACCTTATGTTTATGAGAGAAGCCGTAGTGGAGGGATTCGGAAATTTCGACCACCTGGGGTTCTTTAACGTGCACCCAAATCTGAGCACACGGGCCTACAACATTTCCGCCTTCATTGAAAATGCAGCCGCCGCAGCCGGGATTCGAACCCGCGACCTGCGGGTCAGCAGCCGAGTACCTTAGCCACTAGACCACCATGGCTGGGCGCTTACGCAAGTTTCGCTAGCTTCTCATATACCAAATTTGGTATTGCGGGACGCCAATGGAAAACGAAGGTATGTTACTGGTGCAAACATGATAATCATGAAATGCATGCCATATGAGAACATGACTACATGCCACAGTCAAGGCGCCAATATATTTCGACGGGACGCGGGGTGCGTGCTCGCCGGTGTTCATTTCGTCGCGTCACGCCGGCGTTGCCAAGCCAGGCGCCGGTCCTTCCATATACTCGCAGGCGCGCGCCGGGCTACGTTGCTTTGACGCGTGCGCTTTTCAACGCGTCTGGTGTCCCTCCATCACGAAAAGAGCGAGACGCAGTGTTGTCTGGGTAACGCATCGGCACGAAATGCAGCATGTCACATTTTGCGCCGGTTGCCGTCAGGTCGCGCCGACGGACGCTGGTCGCGCCTGACGTCAGACTATAGAATGCTTTCGTTTTGCTATAGCGTAGCGCCACTGTGCCCACCGTGCGCTGCGCGTCAACGCTACTTTGAAGTATTCAACTTTTCATAAACGCCTTCCTAGGCGCCGCCATATATAGCCCTCCTTAAGCTGTGCGAATTGGCGCGTCCCCTCGAAAATGCACTGGCAACGCTGCGCCCTTAGCCTTTGTACTCCCACGCACAGCCAATCATGGCGGTGTTTTTTTTCCTTCCTGTGAAAAGGTGTATATTGGGCCCTTAATGCTGTGCTTGCGGCCGTTTTGCTTGCTCCACATAAGCCAAATTTGGTGTTACGAGACGTCAATGAATGACGACATATACGACTGGTGCAAACATGATAATCCAGACATGCGTGTCATGTGAGAACATGACAACATACCAGGCTCATAGCATGCTCGCGGCTCTTTCGCTAGCTCCACGAACACTAAATTTGGTATCACGTGACGTGAATAGATGGTGAAGGTAAACGACACATTCAAACATGATAATCTTGACACGGAAGTCATTGTGGCATCATTTACCTCCACCTCGTAACGATGGGCTGATAGCAAAGTGGCTTCGCATTTAAAAAGGAGAGACTGACAGTTTCACTGCAGCACTTAAAAGTTCACCGCATGCCAGAAGCATTCACACAAACCCGTTTTTCTCAAGAAACACAGCAGGGCTTTCACATGCAGCCTTGTGGACTGTCGAGGGATGTGGACGCTGCTTTAATAGCACCTGCACAGAATGTGGCGGATCATGCACTCGCCGCACTGTGTTCGTAAGAACATGACTGTCTGAGGCAAATCGAAGACAGTGGTACAACACGTGTTCGATATTTTCATCGGTGCCGCAAATATCGCATGCCACACAGTCAGTCATTCCGATTAACGTGGTATAAACTTTCGTGAAAGCAACTCCAAGCCAAAGGCGATAGAAAAGCGAAGCTTCACATTGGTGTAGGCCTGCAGGAGGCCGGAGTTGTAGTGAAGGGTCAAGTTCGTGTAGCCTTGCACGTCGTATGCTTGGTGGGTTCCACTCAGTGAGTGTGAGACTGCGGGCCAGTTGACGAATCTGCCTCGCCGCGTCCGCTCTTGAAAGTGGAATCGGAACACTGTTTGCTTTTTCATGTTACTTGCGAGCATCATGTTCTACAGAATCATTTCCGCTTATACCACAATGCCAAGGTAACCACTAAAACACAATTTCGTGGGCTTTTTGTATTAAAAAAATGGTGAAGTTTCATGGTTTGGTAGGTCAACTGGTCGTGGCATTCACGTTGGAGAACTGACCGCAGCACTGTAACACTAGTTTCAAGGCAAAAAAACATGGCCCATTCTTGGTATTTCTTCCGAACTGATAAGTTAAAGTGCCCTACGCAGAGCCTCCAGTTTTGCTGTCGTGGTCGTCGTCGCATGTAAAGTCTTAAAACGCCGAGTTACCCCTCATGATGGTATAACCACTAATCCACCTGAACTGGACGACGTGGTCGAGCCATCCGTGTAAATGTGCCCGTGGTTACTGTAGTTTTGTCCCAGTAGGAATAGACTCAGTTGTTTCAGGGCATGTGTCAGTTTTCTCCGCAATCCTGGGATAGTTAAGTAAGCTCGCGGCCCACTCAAGCTCCAAGGAGGAGGCAGTGGCTTTGATGCAGGTGCGTACGCTTCAGTAAACGATGGGCGATGCTTGCAGACAGTGGCACCGTATGTCGTGCGGGGCCTTTCAGTAGCGAGGCTCGCCAGGTGGCGGGAAGGGGTCCTGGCATAGTGCCTCAGGTGCATGCGCAATATCTCGGTAATAATATGCGTCTCGATTGAGCGATCTTGAGCGAAGGCAATAGTTTCAGTTGTTGAAGTACCAAGAAGTAATCCAAAGTATATCTTAAGTGCTTGCGCTCGAATGCACTGAATTGCCCCGCCGTGGTGGTGTAGTGGCTAAGGTAGTTGGCTGCTGACCCGCACATCGCGGGTTCAAATCCCGGCTGCGGCGGCTGCATTTCCGATGGAGGCGGAAATGTTGTAGGTCCGTGTGCTCAGATTTGGGTGCACGTTAGAGAACCCCAGGTGGTCCAAATTTCCGGAGCTCTCCACTATGGCGTCTTTCATAATCTTATGGTGGTTTTGGGACGTTAAACGCCACATATCAATCGAATGCACTGAGTTGTGCGCAGATTGGTCTTGCCAGTGTTAGATATTGCAAGTAAGCTGTACCGCAAGAAGCCAATAAACAGCGCTCTGTAAGGTTGCAGCATGAATGGTATGGGCACACCCATTTTATTCCTGCAAGGAATTTGAACATGCGACATGTTGCGATCAGCCGCTTCTTCACTTAGTTGACGTGTGGAATCCACGACAGGTTTCTGTCAATTGTTACTCCCAAAAACCTGTGGCTTCCGCTGAACGATATGTGTTCCGCGTTAATTGACATGCTGTAAGCAGATATTGGTTTCCGCGTGAACGCTACCACTGCACATTTTCCGCAGTACACCTCGAGACCTTGTTTACGAAGGTAGCATGACGTCGTTGTAGCAGCCTTCTGAAGGCGGGCGCGAAGCTGAAGCCTTGCCACACCCGATAATGAGAGTTTCCGAAACTAAGTTTCGGAAAGGGTCATAGGGAGTGGCATATAATTGTCTAAGGCAGCGCGCTACGGAGCGAGGGGTTGCTGGCTCGAAATACCGGTCGGGTGCTGCGGAAACTTTTCTTCTGATGTATTTTTTCTTGTGTCTTCTTTATATACATACTTATACAGGACATTAGAGCGATGGCAGAAATCCGCTGATAGTGTCCATATAATTATTATCGCGATAAAAGTTCGTGGTACTTCTGAGCAACTTTATTTCTACGCACTGCTCTAAAAAATGACAGCATATCCACGTGGTTAATGATGGAGAGTGGAGTAAAGCTGCGTCTGCACGCCGCTGCCGCACCGCTTCGGCCTCCCGTTCTCGTACGCCAGGATCTTGTCGGCGCCGCCATGCTGCTTCACGGCACACTTCTACCTCGCGCACTCGCACATCGGGGTTCCGTATTCGAGCGCGAGCCGCCGCCACCTTGCGCGCACGCTGCTCTGCAGTCTTGTCCGTCCGCCGACCTTCTGAACGTGCACGCGCGCCAGAACAGCTTTTATTTTACTTCACCGTGCCCCCTAGCGTATGGCGTCACCTACGAACACTAATCACCAAAATATTTGTGTGACGTCATTCCTATTTTCTCGCTCGCTCGCACATCGGGGTTCCATCTTCCAGCGCGAGCCACCGCCGCCTTGCGCGTATCATACTTTTTATCGGCAAACCATGAATCATCCGCTGGCCGCGTCCATCCGTCGTCTGTCTGTCTGTTTGACGCACGGACGGACGAATAGACGCATGGACGAGCGCAAGCACGAATGGACGAACAGACGCACGAGAGGACGGATGGACGCATGGACGGACGAACGCGCGGATGAGTGAATGGACGCTTGGGTGGACGGACGGACGCATGGACAAACGCAGGGGTGGACAGATGAACGAACATATGGACGAAAGCTGGCACTGACGCACAGATGGACGGATGGATGGACGCGCAGATGGACACATGGATGAACGCACGAGAGGACGGACGGATGGACGCACGAACGAATGGACGCATGGACGTATGCGTGAATGGATGGACGCCAGGATGAACGAATGAACGCACGAGTGAACAGAAGGACGCACGAACAGACGGACGCGCGGATGGATGGAAGCAAAAACGAACACACGGACGGAAGCGCGGACGTACTGATGGACGTTTCACCCCACTCATCATCATTCACTCCATAGATATGCTGTGATTTTATTATTTATCATACTATAAGTAACGTCCTCTAGTATAGCACCTTTGCATTTTTCAGCGTATATGCATTTCGTTATATGTACAAGTAACGCCCTCTACGGCTGGTTTAAGAACTAACGACATGTGGCTACATACCATTACGGCGGGACGCTCAGCTCACGCCTTAAGGAGCTTCACTCCTAAAACGACACTTCAGCCATCTTAGTGTTGACAAAAACTAATTCAACAGGGCTTTTGGAAAGTTTCATCGAGTACCCTTTACGACGCTTCGAGTAGACAGGGCCTAACCTAGGTAATTCGATATGGCAGAACTTTCTAGTTAGAAGATGCGCGATGACGTATATAACAAAACTAGAAATACCTGTAGTGCCAACGTCAGAGTAGACGTTTGCTCATGCCATCTTACGGTATTACAGAAGTCGAGAGCCGAACTAGTAACCCTATTATATCGACTGAAGTTCTATGCTCCTTCTACAGGTAGACACCATATTTTTTTCTTTCTTATTTTGTATTTCCTAAACTCGGAGGCAATGCCTCAGAGGCATGCTAACGCTCCAGATTTTCTTTCAAGAGAACAGCAACATCTATGGAGCGACAGTCGGAAAATGCCTCATCTCATTTCGATTTTCCCGGGGTTCCGAAGACTCTGAGAGAATCGAAGTGTCCCTGATCCGTTTTAACTTGTACAGCTGAAACGGTGGCTGGGAAGCATCACATCTCCTAGAAGAAGTGAAAGCTACTAAATTGAGAAAGACTTGTTTGCTTTCTTTAAGTATGGATCAATAAATGTCTTTACTCCTTCTCAATAAGATTACGTTAGAAGTTGGGCTAGTTAGTATGTCTCGGGGGATCAGAGATAAAAGCCCGGAAGAAGCGGCTTGTTTTCAACTTTGCGCTTCTCGTCAGTAGTAAATTCAGCTACGGATCAGCTGTCTTAAGCCATCGTTTCACGTGTGCGCTCGTGAAATTCAGCTGCGTGCGCAGCTGAGTTTACCAAAACTAATGTGTTGAAGAGGCATTGAGACCAGCGCATGCGTGGAATTAGAAAAACAGGAGACAGGTGCGTCAGCCAACCTTCAATCTATTTCACAGATGCTGAGATTTGGTGTCTACAGCTTACTTGATTACGTGCTTGGGGGGGGGGGGGTGTCAATGTTTTCTATGCCTTCATGTTTGCATATACTAAATGCCCCAGCTATCTTAAGCCAGAGTATAAAAATATGCTGACACACGAAAGTACGACACGACCAAATGCATGTTGCCGACCACTGCCTGGAGTTAGACTAATTTTGTGTTCTAAAACATTGTTTAATTAGATCTGTTTTATTAAAGAACTCCTGAAGGAACGCAGACAGATCAAAAATTTCAATGAGAAAGCTGAAGATCAGTTTGCAAAAAGTTTGATTAGACAGTTCCGAACTTTATATCCGTTAATTATTGGTGTTTTTCTGCCTACTACACATGCAGCGAGAAACAAAAAATACCACGGGACATGCCCACTGGCGCGCCTGATTCTGGTGCTCCCTAATGCTCCGCGTACGAATGATATGCTTCCTTTTCTCTCTCCAAGTGATTATGTAAGTGAAAGGAAGAAAAAAGTGCCACCCGTAACTGTCCGCGACTAGGATGACACCTCAACAGGTCGGCACAAGTGGAGGGGGAGTTGGTATAAAGGTGGATAGGAAGGTTAAAAGCAAAAGAAGTAGAGAAAAAAAAATTGCCCGCAGTTTCCCTCGGGGGAACACTGAGGAGGATGCGGAAGCATGTAATTGGTTAACGGGTGTTAAATTGCGACTTACTTGGGTCGATGGCTAAATTGGTTAACGTGGTTGTGAAATGAGGTGTTAAATGAGTGAACACATACGGAACGTATGCGAAAGGGCGGTGTTTTATTTATTGCGACGAACTTTGAGGACGATGGCTTTGTGGTCGGTAAAGTAAAGAGTGAGTGGATCGGGTTGCATCGGTCGTAGGTCGAAATTTGCAAAGACGTGGTCGATGCAGGTTCCGCGAATGGTGGTCGGCTGGTGGTGTTTGCAGTCGTCGTGCGTTGCGCGTTTCAGCGAGTGTCGCGACGCCATGTATTTGACTATCCAATCGTCCTTGATGACGTCGACGTTGAAGTCGCCAACTAGCATGAACGGTCGATGTTGCGGTTGTTGTTTTCTGTAATCTTGCACGGCCTCGTCGACGTACTTTTCTACGGCGGCACGAGAGAGGTTTGGCGCGAGGTACATCGTCATGACGTCGACGCCATAGACGGTAGCAACGCAGTGCTCGCCGTTGGCGCGTTGTTGAACGCCGGGCTGTAGCGCGCGCGGCACAGATGGTGGGCGACGGCGCGACGGCGCATGCGCGCGCGTCAGCTGTCGAATGTTCGAGAAGCGGTGCGGACGGTGCACTACAAGGCGCGAGTATAAGATGCTTCCGCATCTAAAAGTCGCATTCGATTCGTCTTCACCAGCACGCGTCCAAAAGATCATAACACGTGCACAACCATTCAGCAAGGCCGCCGAGAAGACCGTAAGAAGTAGATCCACCGACTTGGGAGAGGTGTTTCCCTCGTGCCGGTTCATGACAGCGATAAGCAGACACAGCGGTTTTCCCTTTTGTGGCCGATAGCCATGTGTTCATCACCGAGCCACCAGTGTTTTTGCGGCCCTGTCGAGACAGCACAATCACGCACATGTTATGGTCGTTTGGGCGCGGAACGCCAAGGAGCACTAGAATCATCGTGCGCAATGGCGCGCGATCTGGTTGTCACGTGGTATTTATTTTTTTTCGCAGGAATTTCTAGTTGGCAGAAAAATACTAATAATTAACATATATAAAGTTTCAAACTGTCTAATTAGACGATTTGCAAACCGATCTACAGCTTCTTAATTGAAATTATTTATCCATCTTTACAAAAGTTAGTTAATCAAGCAGATCTAATCACGTGTTATTTTATAACACAAAAAATAGTCCAACTCCAGACAATGGTCAGCAGCATGCGCTAGGGCTCATCCTAATTGCGTGTGTTGGCGTAGTCTTAAACTCTGGGTAAAGAGAGCTGGGGCACTCTGTATATGACAGGTATCTTCCATTGAACTTTCAGTTGTTATACAGTGCTTGTGTCGTGCACGTTTTTGTATCCTTTGTCCTTTTTGCGTGCTGGTCGCAATCAGTGCGCACTCGCGTTGGAGCGTGTTCGCGTGTCGTTGTGGACGACGAGTGGGCAGAGACAACTTGCTCATATATAGGCGGAAATGTTAGAGGCCCGTGTACTCAGATTTGGGTGCACGTTAAAGAACCCCAGGTGGTCGAAATTTCCGGAGCCCTCCACTACGGCGTCTCTCATAATCAAATGGTGGTTTTGGGACGTTAAACCCCACGAATCAATCAACTTGCTCATATATGTCACTTACATTATGAAATTTACCTGCTAGACTATACCTGGGAGCACTCCTACCTAATGCCACGCAAACGCGCCCTCCTATCGCTTTCTTTGCTGCGTATATTGTGCACAGACGAGAAGTAACAGAATGATTCACCTTAACAGCCGTGCGTAATTCACGCTTTAAATCTCCAACGAGGCTTGGAGTTGAAACACGTTCCGTACCCATGGCAAAGCAACTGTAGTGGGTTAGGCGCCAGGAAAGCGCTGCTGGCTTTGTTGTGGGCCTCAAGCCCGCACTAAACTTTGTAATTAGAATGGTCTACGTATGGGGCTGAACGTGTAATGTGTTCATCGCTTTATATGTCATATTCATCACTATGCATATAGTGTAGCATGTCAGCCGAAAAAGTCATACAAACATCCCCAGCTCTTCATTAAAATATTTCTCTCCCTCCCACGGGAACGCTTCGCTTTATAGTTGCGTGTGCTAAACTAACAGACGTGGTACGTGATGCATGAACTTGGTTAATGCATTCGCGTGAACTTTCAAAAATGTAGGCCCACGCACTTTCGCCGCAGTGACGTGCTTTTCCCGGCATCAGCGGGGCGACTGCGGCTTGCCACATTCACGAGAATAATCACGGGACGAATAGTACTTATATTTGGGTGAGTTGATTGAACTTTCGGGACATGCAGCGTGACTTAGACGAAGACAGGAGACACAGACAAATACAAACGAGCGCCGTATGACAGATGGACATAGAATAGGATTCGTGGGTGTCTCTCTGTACCTCCTGTATTCGTCTATATGTACATGTCAAACTGCATTTCTATAACAGGAACATATACCCCCCGTATGTCAATGCGCATTGTTGCTTCAACCACATACATTTAATTCCCCTATATTTTCATTTTTTGCGAGTCCAAACCTGCACTTCTGGACATTATATTTTGGTTCAATATGCCCCGTCAGAATTCTCGGTCATGTTCTGCGATGACATGCACTTCACCGGGAATAAGGCACGATCTTTACTACCCTCGCATGAGTAAACCTTTTAAACTGATCGCGTTCTCATACACACGGATCAATTCCTGGAGCAAAGCAGTTTATGATAGTGGTACACAGACACATCGTAATAGTACCACCGCGCTGACAGTATAGTGTCCATAGAATTCAGAAAAAGACCCTAATTGAACTTCTGATGCCGTGTACAAAATAAGTTTCGTGCGAAGGATTGTTACGCACTCCATTATGAACGCTGAGATGCATCAGGTTACGAGCCAGGAACTTGCCTTCTGCTTCAGTTCAGTGTTCGCACGAAAGCTTTACCGGGCTTGGTCTAATTTATGCGGCGCTGCTGGACAGAGTGGCAAAGCATTCTGCAATAGCAAGGAAGATAATTGCTGCTATGGGGTTGAAAGCTGGTCAGCTGCGCTGGCGGCTGCATAGGCGAGTAATGTGATTTCATTTACGACGCCACGGTGATAGCAGTGCCAGTGTCTCCAGTGGTGGTCCTTGAGGCCAATATGTAGCCGTTATGTTAATTCTTATATGAATGCTTTTTCTATTTTATCGTCCGCAACTACAGGTCCAGTGTATAAATTTTCGGATTCCTAAGCTCACGTCAAGACATCGCCTGGCCCCTCCATACGCTTTCCTTTCTCTTCCCTTGTGTTGACTGACGTATCCACTCGAATATTGTAGTCTAGTTTGCCATGTTTATTTTTTGCATATCAATAAAAATATATGGTGAGTTCTATTGCCCATCCCGGGGGAAATATCTACGTTATTCTGTATACTCTGTAGCTTCAGTGAAGACCCTCCTCCACTTAATCTGCGATTCGGTTGAGGCGGAAAAAGAAGACTGTCGTCCAACAGCCTCGTGTCCAGTTTCAAGCAGTGCGATGATAAGCATGGTGTGGCAGACTACCTCCGCTAATGGATGACTCCGTCGGGAATAAAGGTATCCCTCTTATCCTTTTTCGTCATGCTCTTTCATGGAAACAAAATCTTTAGATCCATGTGTTTGCACATTAGTGATTTTGCTCTTATGTGTTTTGTATGAAATCATCTCACGCATAACTCTCCACAAGAACAGGAAAAATTGAAGTCATTTATCTCTATTCACCCGCACGTTAGCGTATTGTATGAGCTTCCACTACCCTCGCTTCAGGTACCTCTTTGTCAACAGGCAAGAATGCGATTATTTTATTTCATTTAATTTCATTTATTGATACTGTCAGCCCTTTGCGGGCTATTACAGGAGTGGAGTTGACTCATATAAAACAGAAATGTGCATAAGAGAAACATAAGAAAAAGTATCTTCACTACTGGAACAAATCATTTCAGAGCACAAACAACAAATATATCATAATGGCTAAGCATATATTTTACAGAGATTAAGCAATGCTCTTGTGCGCACACGAGCAAGCAGGACCTCCTGCCCCGTGCGATACGTCATGACATGCATAAACCACGAGAGGCAACATTGCCCATGAACAGTGGTCAACACACATGTCTAGAACAACGATGCGTCGCACTCGGTAAAGCACGAGCGACATCTGCAGTTTCAAACTCGTGACATCTGAGCATGTGCGGTGCCGAAGATCTGTCTGCCTTGCTGTTACTGTCCTAGTTGATCGCCACGGCCGAAATAACTGTTTTGGCCGTTAGAAGCAATGCCATGCGTATAGCGCAAAAAGTAAAATCGCGAGAGTCGGACATTTTATGCCGGGAACGTCTTCTCGATTCTTCGAATCACATCATGCCAAAACTGCTCATTCATGTTTCAATTTGTTTCTTTTTCGAGGGAAGAAGGAAGGAAGAAAGTTTAAGCGGAAAGACAGGGAGGTTAGCCAGTTCTTAGACCCGCTGGCTACCCTGTGCTGGGGAAAGGGGTGAGGGGAATGAAAGGTGTTAAAAAGAAATGTTGCGAAGAGAAAGAGAAATTACAAAAAAAATTGTGACAGAGGAAAGGCAACAGCAAAGAGTATAAGACACTAAAGTCTGTCTCTGAGGCCAGTTGTCCGCAAAAAGCGCAGCAAAGCTCTCAAAGCCTTCTGGGCTGAGGATGGGCCCGGCCAATGACCCGGAATCCTTTGTTCCGACGTTCGTCTTTGCGCGTTGAAATGGGTGCGCTCACACAGAAGGTGCTCGATGGTTTCTTCGCAACTGCAGTAAGTGCATGTCGGAAAGCTTGCCATCCCAATGAGATAAGAGTATACGTTCGTGAAGGCCACTCCAAGCCACAGGCGGCATAGAAGAGTCTCCTCATCTCGAGATATCCTTGGGGGAAGACGAAGCTGCAGATCGGGATTCAAGTTATGCAGGCGCGCGTTTGTGAAGTCTGTTGACTTCCACTGTACCAGTGTGAGGTCACGTGCAAGCGAACGAAGTCTTGTAGCTGCGTCGGTTCTTGAGAACGGGATGGCTGTGTATTGGGTACCATCGTGTGCATATCTAGCGGCCTCATCTGCGCGGTCATTGCCATATATACCGCAATGACTTTGGTATCCACTGATACACTATGCTGTGCTGTTTTTTGATTGCTTGGTGATGAAGAAGCCTTATTTCAGCTACTAACTGTTCATTAGGTCCATGGCGAAAGGGTAACATCAGACATTGAAGAGATGCCTTCGAGTCCGCGAAGATAGACCAAATTCCCGAAGGTTCTTTCACTATAAACTCCAGAGCTGCACGTATGGCCGCAAGTTCTGCAGCTGTAGACGACGTCAAATACGATGTCATGAATTATATTGTGATGTGCCTCGCGGGAATAACCACCGACCCTGCAGAGCTTACTGAAGACACCGAGCCATCCGTGTAAATGTGAAGGCGTCCGTTGTGCTTCTCTTGCAGGAAAAGTAATGTGGCCTGTTTCAGGGCTAGATGCGACGACTTTTTTTATTTTGGATGCCAGGAATTGTAAGAAGGGCTTTGAGTGGGTGTAGGCACCATAATGGTATCGGCGGCTGTGCTGCATGCGTGAAGTGCAATTGAAGCACTGCGCAATGCTGAGCTACAGTTGCGCTGAACGCTGAGTGAGGCCTGGAAGTTCGAAGTGAGGCGAGATGATGAGATGGAAGCCGAGCGAAATGTCTTATGTGCATTCTCAAAGCGTCTACGCGGATGTATGCATTGACTGTACGGATGTATGAAATTCCGTTACTTTGGGAGAGCTGGTGAGGGTACACGTAGTATCGTGTATTGTGCTTTTAGTTATCCCCTCTATGTCGAGGGATATGTTTGCCTCACATTGCTCTTCCATGCTAGACTGGAATTTCAACCAGTCCACTCTCTGAACACTATCGCGTACCTTAGCATGGGACAATCCGTCGATTTTGACGTAAGTGAGAATGTGGTCACTTCTATGCGTTTCTATGTCTGGAAACCACTCAGCATGCCTGACAAGGCCTCGTGAGACAAAGGCTAGGTCAAGGCAGCTGCTATTTCTTGAACCACGTAGGAACGTTGGACTGCCATCATTTAGCAAGAAAAGTTGGTTGTCGGAGGCGAAGTACACCAACTTTATCCCTTTAACATTGGTCTTTCGAACTTCCCCATATTGTATGATGGGCGTTGAAGTCACCAATTATAATGCATGGGTGAGAAGTTGCTCACAGGATACCTTGTAGTCTTGTATGATCGAAACGGCTTGACGGAGAGAGGTAGGCACCCACAACCGTGATGGTAAGTCTCCTTTTCACTGTTATACTTATATATTGATTGTCGCCATGGGCTGACACCGGATGATGGATGTAGGTGAGGTCGTGGCGAATAAACATCAGAACTTTGCTATTGTCCGCAGTTGTAAACGACATGAATGACTCATAACCAGAAAATCTGATTTCTTTCTGTAAATTTGGCTCGCAGATCACAATGATGGGGAACTTATTGGTGTACACAAACCGACGGAAATCGGCGATGCGTGATCTCAGTCACCGGGCATACCATTGAATAATCGCTGCCTTTCGGACCTCTTCTCTGAAAGACAGTGGCTGGTGAGCCATTATTCACTGAAGCGCTGCGAGTACTGGACTCAAAGCGTCCAGTAATTGCAATGCACTTCTTGCTGACGGTGGGTGCATGTTGTTTAACAACAAGCGAATGGCGTTAATTAAGGGTCGCAAAAGAGCTATCACTTGCTGATCTGTGTTCCACAAGTCCTCCATTGCAGCAGCTTGCTCTGAAGAAGACGGCTTCTGCTGCGGCTCTTCTAAGCGTTGTGTACGCATAAGTAGAGGCCACTCTTCTGTAGAGACTTGCCTGCCCCTTTGCTATTTTCCAACGTCTGTGTTTGCCGTGCTGGAAACTGCAGCTGGCGATCTTTCCTGATGCGTCGACTTATTGCCTGAAGTTGGCGCAGTCTGACGTGACGACCTTCGACGGTGACGTCATCTTTGCCGGATTTTCTCAGCAGCTTCTCGGTAGGTTGAGCTGTCTCGTACCATTTGCTTCAGAATAGAAAATTCTTTCTTTATATGCGGACAGTCTTTCGAAGAAACCTTGTGAGCACCCTGACAGTTAGGACACCTCAGTATGGTAGCGCTACAGTTGTCTTCCGCGTGTGGTTCGGCGCACCGGGGGCACGCTGCGGAGCTCCTGCAAACACCCTTTACATGGCCGATCTTCTGACAATTGAAGCATTGCACGGGTTTAGGAATAAACGGTCGAACTTGTTGACGAAAGTGGCCAACCTTCACGTATGCGGGAAGACAGTCACCTTTCAACGTTACTCTCACACAGCGTGTGTTACCAAGCCGTCCAACACTGACAATGACGTTGTCTTGACTCGCTGGTTTTATAAGTATTGGAAGGTCTGCGCTTGGGATTTCCGTGTTAATGTCGTAAATGACTCCTGATGTGGTCGCACCATCGGCTGGTATGATGTACCTAACTTCAATGTTTCGCAGTTGTGTCAATTGTTGCAGCGTGCTCAGCGCACTGGGGTGCACCACATCGACAGCCAGGATGTTTCTTCTTGTATTAAGCCGTACTTCTTTAATCTACTTCGGCACAGTGTTCTCAAAATAGAGCGAAAGCGCTTGCCTGTTCAGAGCACGCAGGCTTTCGGTAGCGTTCTTTGGCACGAACAGGATGGAATGGGGTCATCGCTGGGGCGCGGTTTTCACGGTGGCTGTACTTGACACCGGCGATGGATTGATGATCCGTCGCTTGGCCTTGCGGTGCAGGACAGGTTGAAAGCCGTCGTCTGAGGACTCGTCGCAGGCTGCGGAGTACAGCTCAGTGTCATCGCTCTCACTGGAAGTGTTTCCTCGCTTCCTCGAGGTAGTGGCCGCGGTCGAACCGGAGTCGGACGTCACCTCGTGAGGTTGTACATCCATTACCGCAACGTATACGGGGCAATACACCCCACAACTGCAGCGAAAAGTCCAGAAAAGCACTGAGACGAGCGAGATGTCTTGTCTTGTCTTGTCTCCTAGGAGATCTTGGCTGATACAGCGAGATGTGTTCTACAAAGAATCACTTCGTCTTCCTCCTTCCTTCTTCGTCTTCCTTCTTCGTCTTCGTCTTCGATTTTGAAATACAAAAATTTCGAAAAAGCAGTGTGCTGTGTCCAGGTGTCTTCCTTTTTGTATTTCAAATTTTTTTGCGCAACTCAGCTAGGAACGTGTATTCGGCGCACCATTTCGGCAATTCACCCTCTTTGGTAGAATTGCACTGCAATTGAAATATGTATGTCTTCATCTGTAGCTCTGGTACCGAAAATGCAGTTCGCAATTTTCCAGAACGTTCCTCTTAGAATAGCTAGGGAAACCAGCACATTCTGATCAGCTTCGTTGTAACGTGTTCAGTGATGGTGGTGCTTATTGATTCTGATTCCAGGAATGATAAAAATGAAAAACGAAGTGAGTCGTAGGGGCGAGCACAAATTTTTACAAAAATTTGCTATTTGTTACCTAAAACTACAAAGAAAAAATATATAATACTTGTTCTTATATGTAACGTGATGCACAAGGCTGGAGTAAAAAAAAGCGTCATAACGTGCGTTTGCCGCTCTACATTTTCCTTTTTGTTTATACTACTTTTCAACTCCCAACGTGACTATATATATATATATATATATATATATATATATATATATATATATATATATATATATTGTAACGTGGAGAAATAAGACAAAGAGACAACGCCTTTGCTGCAGGCCGGCTGTTCTTTATCTAACTTCGTCTTCCTCTGCCTTTCCCAGCTCGCTGTCCCCGCGCCAGAAACCCCAGCGTCTTTCTTCATCATGACACTCGGCCACGACTGCGTGCGCGCAAAGGGCAATTTTCTCTGGAGGGCGGCACTGGGAGTGCCGTGGTAGTCTGTCATGTGCACGCCTCGAGCTGTCCTGTGGAACTGTCCTGTACTCTGGTGGACGACCCTGGCTGTGTCGAGGTGGTCGTTGCAGGTCGCGTCCGCGCGGCAAGTTAATGTAGTCACCTGGAGAATGTAAACCCAGCAGGTGATACTGGCTGGTGCGGAGTGATCGCATTGGTGGCGGACCATCGCGATGACTACCCCTTCGCTGCTTGGATGACATTGCAGGGACACCAGTATGCAGTACTGCGGCCCACACTGAGCGGGGACGCCTGCGTTGTTCAGAGCGAGGGAAGGTACGATGGGCTATATCGATAGATATCAGCGACATCGCTGTGTAGACTTTGCGCGTAGACTTGCGACGCAAGTCGTGCTCTAGCGGCTTCGCTGATGCACTGCTGGTCGAAGTGGAGGTTTTTGCCAATCCGTCACGTGCGTTCATGTCGACATGGCCAGTTGCCTCGCCATCCGGAGTAACCGTGAACTGCACCGGAATGACTTCGATGGCATCCTCCTCAGGTGGAGTAGGCACTTGTGGCTCGTTAGGGAAGACGGCATTTGGCAGGTTACGAGCGTCCACGCAATCGGCCAATGACGGCAAAGGTGGCAGGGGATGGTGCGGCTCCTTACTATGGGTCAAACTGGCCGTTGTGACGTGTGCTTGGTCTCCGGCTGGTTGTGGAAGAGCCGCCGTCGTCACGCAGCAGGTCAATGGATCCAAGCCATTTGAGGCTGACCAGCTTGGAGGCTGGCTCACTGGCTTCTGTGCTTTATAGGCGGTCCTAAGTTGGGTCAAGGGTAATTGTGTGTCAGGTGTCGACGCGGAGTCAGAGATCTGCCCGGAGGAGTACACCGTCCAGCTTGTCTCGATGATTGCCGCAGGGTACTCCGAGAAGCTGTCCGGGGAGGGGGCACGCGGCGCCTCGTGAGGTTGATCTCCGAGGTAGGGCAGGTTGGCAGAGGGTGCAGCTGCCTCGTCGTTGTGCTTCTCAATAGCCCCTTGCTCGGTAGTGGCGAGGGTAGAATGAGAGGTAGCAGTGAGGTCAGACTCAATTCTTCCAAACGCAGCAATGAGCTTGGCGCTCCAGTCCGCCCAGGACTGCTGCCGCACGCCTTCGTACCTGTGCCACGCAGCAGCAGGATTTTGAAGGCGGTCTAAGGCTACGCACCACTTCTGATTGTCGCTCCATCCCTTGCGAGCTCCGAGAGCATTGATGGTAGCCACCCAATCGACGGCATCGTCCTGGAAGCCGCGAAACTCGGGTAGCTCGGAGGCAGCCGGTGGTGGTGTCACGGCAGGCGAAGCTCCCGAAAATAGCGACGCCACACAGCCAAGTTGGTGTGAAAGAGCCGCGAGAGTATACTGGAGCTTGCTGCGGCTCTCGGGGAAGTTGTTGAATGGTCTTGCGAGGCGGCCGCGGCCAACGCCTCATCGATAATGTGAAGTCCCGGCAAAGCAGCAGGGAGTATCGCAGAACTCGACGCTGTCAGGGCGCCGACCTCGAGGCGGAGTCGCGCAATGGTGCGCGAAAGCTCGGTGGCACTCTCGGGCGGCCCACATGCGGAGCCAGTGGGGACGTGTTCCCCGATCAGCGTACTCACTGCTGTGGTACCCTCGGCCGAGGGAGCTTGAACAGCACCCCTGAGCGGCTGAGGTGCCGATGAAGCACTGAGCAGGACGTTGTCGCAGTGGGAAGCGTGAACGGCATTCCCGGTCAACGACAGGCCATGTACTGTCGTGGTGGGGCCGGGGCAAGCCTGCCCAGGAGCCATCGAGAAGGCCTGGACGCCGTCCCCGAATGGCGGCACAGGTGCTCCCGGCTGCAGGAGGGCTGTCGGCTCCATGATCGAGGAAGCGTGAACAGCGTTTTTACGATGAGAGAACCACGCTGCCGATGATCCACGAGGATACGGACAGGTGGCTTGTGCCGCAGGGTTCACTTGTCGACCTGTGCTCACGGCACAATCCGTGGCGAAGGACGCGTAGACGGTGTCCCTTTTCATGAAGAAATACCGGTGATGGGTATACTAGAGCCGCCGAGGAGGCCTTGGCGCCATCCCCGAACGGTGGTGGCAGTGGCGGCAGGTGCACAGCTGCTGAGGAGGCCTTGACGCCGTCCCCAAGCGACGCTTACCGCATCTGCACGTCGGCGGGCGTTCTGGATGACGAAGCCGGGACGTATGACGTCTTCTTCATCGACTGCGCCATTGTAACGTGGAGAAATAAGACAAAGAGACAACGCCTTTGCTGCAGGCCGGCTGTTCTTTATCTAACTTCGTCTTCCTCTGCCTTTCCCAGCTCGCTGTCCCCGCGCCAGAAACCCCAGCGTCTTTCTTCATCATGACAATATATATATATTTATATATATATATATATATATATATATGTGTGTGTGTGTGTGTGTTATTCTGGTGCAAAATCTTTGCAAAACCACTCCCACCTGCAGTTGTGCCTTTAACACTTAAAGAACCTTTTGCGACGAAAATTCAGAGCGAAGATTTACGCGCCGTAGCTTCTCCTCCAGCATAATAGGATTTTTTTCTTCCTTTCTTTCCTCGTGTACCTGCATGTACAGATGCAATCTTGTTAAAAAAGAAGGGAAAGTAAGAAAAAGTCAGCAAAGTGAGTGTTGAAAAGATGCTTTTGAGGATGAAGCGATGGAAAACTCGGGTATGAAATAAAGGGATTTGGCTTTCAAAGCGTACATAAATATTCACTCAAAACAGGCATCGCCACGCACGCCTCAACTGTAAGATCCCTTCGAATAGGGGTACCCAGGTGTAAAAGGCTAAGCCGCAGCCACTGCCCCCGAGCTGCTCTTGTGCTGCAGTGCTTCAGACATGAAGATGAGCAGTGACAGACAAAAGCCTGAAATGCTGCAAAGCAACGAAGCGTATGCTGACTAAAAATAAGGCACTGAATGAAGTCACTGAATGAAGGAAGCTGTAGGCTCAGGATAATCAGGGGTAGTTGATAGAAAAAAAATCAATTTGCCCTTTAACTAGGAGTTCTACAACATGGGGTAAGCGTAGAATTTTAAACAGAACGAACAAAGCACTAGAAACACGTCCAAGAAAGGCGACAAAATATATTCACTTGGTTTATGAGAGCTTTTCAACACAAAGCTTGAATGTTTCATCTCAACTTACCTTCACTCTTGGTTGTGTTTCACGCGACGTGCTTTTTACAAAGTTCCAATACCCATACCCCTGTGCTTTGTTCAGAGGAAGCTTGTCATTATAATAGCACATGACCACACGGGTTGAGTTAAATTTGGTGATGCATTTGTATGCTTTTGTTCTCCTCTTTTGCGACTCTCCTAATTATAAATTTATTAGTCGTGGCGACCTAGCCATGGAGCTCGGTGAAGGCGGACGCATGTAACAATAAGTGAGAGAGAAACCCGCGAAAGATGATGTCAATCTTGATCCTAGTTAACTTGTACATGCTTGAGAGGTAGTCTTATCGTTTGTTTTGTCTCGTTGTCGCTTTGTAAAACAATTTCTGTGGCAAGCTATTTTTAGTGGATTGCCCGAATGCGCATATCAATGTATGCGTAGTCGTTGTTGCTTTTTCTGCTTGTCAGAGCCAATCAACGAACTGCTACCTGTGACCGACGAAGTGAAATCAGATAGGTAACAGTACGATAGCCATTCATTGATGGCTTGGCAAGACTTTTTATGCTGCGACAAGAAATTTACACCAGATGCAGAATGCACCTTGCTTCTGCAGTAACAATTTTGTGCTTGTTTGGTTCATCAATGCTTCACCAGATGGCTCCACCTATTCGGCCTCGCAAGAGATTCAGATTCCCAATCTTAAGCCTTTGGTATTCTAGGTCAGTCTAGCCTCGGTGATGCGGCTCCAACAACGTGGTCGGGACTGGTGCTCGCACTTCAGCTTATTTTTACTCAACCGCTCAAATCTACGTGAAGAGAACATCGCGAGTTGCCACCAACGATGAATTCGTGAGATATGGCCGTGAACGTAAAGAGTATTCGGCTAGATGTTTTACATTCTGTTAAACCAAGTCTACCTTCCGTAAAGGTCCTCGCCTGCGCACATTCTATCCGCTTTACCGGTAAGAAGATGACGCCAAAGGCATACAGACAGCCAAAAACCTTTCCTAACTGCTGATAACTTCAAACACTAGCGAGAGCGTGCTCGGAAAATAAACCACTTCTGATGTTTCATCTGACGCAATTTCTATGAAGGCTTTCCACCACTTAAACTTCCATTTGTGAATGTATGAAGCATTTAGGGCACATAGGTAATCCTACATACATACATACATACATACATACATACATACATACATACATTATACATACATACATACATACATACATACATACATACATACATACATACATACATACATACATACATACATACATACATACATACATACTGCGCGCACTTGAAAAGACACGGATAAGCAATTCTATATGAAGACCCTATAGTATGAGGACCATGAGAATGCAGGAACTAGTCGCCAAGAGAGATGAGGGATTGGAAACGTAATATAATTAGGCGGCACAAATATGCAGTTGGATCAGGCTGAATTGCACGGTACCTTTGTGTATGGGATTGTGAATTAATGTGTACGCCGAGTTTCCCTAACCTTCTCATGAGTGATGGCCAATCCAATTAAATAACATGGAAAACACATTGGTTTTCTACTTTGTGCACACAACAATTTTCCTGCTAGATAGCTGCGATATCAAAAATAAACAGGCTGGCACTGTAGCTTAAGCCGAATAGGCTGCTGAACCGAAATCTAAAAGTGGTTCATCCATACCAAAGCCGTGTAATGCACCAAGAAGCGTGTGCACACTGAAATGTGGAGTCTGCGGGGTCCTTGATGTAACAACCTGCTTTCATGTACTCCTTTCTCATCAGCAACTCATGGCATGCCTCCCCTCTCGCGTGTATGTATTCAAAAACAAGTGTTGGTGCTGCTCGGCACGCAATACACGTGGACACATAACCAGAGAGAGCGGCCGCTCACTTGTTTTCATTTATGATGATGCACCCACCTGTAGTACAACCCATTCCCAATCTTCACAGCACGTACCTTAAGCCGATGTTCATTGCGAAAGTACCCACCGCTGCTTTAATGCTCGTTGTCCTTTTGTATACATGCAGATCCTTTGTAAGTTTTCATTTGCTAAGGTTTTACGACGCCTAAGCCACTTCATTTACTCGGCTGAACCACCTCTGAGAGTTCATATATTTGTACTCATCTTCTCCAGTCGTAAAAACGGCAGTTAACCGTCAACATGCTCACCAAAGTACGTGCGTGATCGCGCTAATTTTCTGTCCCTTATCAGCTAACGCTCACTGTGTTGCATTGTCTGTGTTTATCCGTTGGTCACGAACAGCTGTTTATATCAGTAGCTTGCTGAACAAGGGGTGGTCGCGCACGACTGGTTGTAGTGGGGTCATGATCTTGTAACGAAAGAGTGACGCCTCTCGTTTACGACCCCTTAGAGGATGTCATTTTGACATGCTGGGTGTTTCTGCCATAGCATAGGTTGCGGTTGACCTAGTGGAGTCACTCGATGTTGCACTTGTAGTTTGCAACATTTGGCACTCGTTTATCAGTGCCGCTATTACCACGGCTGAAGCTCAGTAAGTGTAAGTGTGTGGCTTTGTCATGGAAGAATTATTCTTGTAAACAAATAAATCGCGGTTTTGCAAACGTGACATGTTGTATTTTTTTGCCTACAATGTTTGATAATTTTTTAATTGGGTCAACAGTGTGTGGTGTCTGCAGAATTAAAAACACGTTCTTGCTCACCTTGATAGACCAGTGGCTATGGCACTGCGTACTATCAGTGTCTGGTCACGCCGTCATTCACGGTGACGAGGGCGCATTTCGATGGAAAAGGAATGTAGAAACTACCGCACACGTGAATTTGCTTAAACTGCCCTGCAGCACGTTGGTGAAGATCAATAATAAATTCTAGTGAAGGGCAATGCCCAAATCAATGCTTATGCTGTGGCCTCGAGTCATACCATATTTCCATGGAATGAGCCATAGAAATATCTGAAAATAGGTTAACTTTTGTCAACTCTCGAATGTACAAATAAAAGTTCTAAACACACGTGTGGTGCCTTCTGAGCTAGAATCGTTTCCCTAAATTTATTATTTTTTGCTCTTACCTTCTCAATTACACGAACGTCAGGCCGCTGTTTGCTTATTTTTGTTGGCGCGCAATGCTGAGTGTATTTGTGAGAAACAATATTTCTGCTTGTTTCTTCATACTTGCTTAGATGACAGTTTGTGCAGCACTAAAATTATATCTATGTCGATGGTACGTAAGTACAAAATTATTTTACTGCTATATATATGAGCGAGATTGTGCGTTAAGTTGTGGCTATCTTTTCAATGAAACTAAAAAAACATCTTTAGGCCAGGCGTAGTTGAGAACAGACATAGGAGCTTTCTTTTTCATTGGACCCGCTGTTCATTTATTATACACAATGCCAAGAAACATGTTTTGATTAAATCCTGGATTATCATAAGATTAAAGGCGGAACATTCGGACTGTCCACTTGTGAACCTATGCGTGGAATACATAACCATTACAAAAAACATGAAGGTGATAATAGGATGAACGCGCCAATAACAATAACACTAACAATATTGACGTAAATGACCCGTTAAAGCAACTCATAAAATACAATCATAGCGAGGCCAAACAAAAAGTTGTTTTCCTAGCTTTCTCCAAGGCAGTTGATAGATCACTGAAGGATGAACGAGATCGCGTGCTACCAGGTCTTTGCGAGGCAAACGCTGGATTGCCTTTAAATACATCCACTATGATCACGAGGCTGAGATGAAGTGGGTTAGAATAAAGTAAAAATAATTAAAGGTTTGCACTAGTATTCCATTACTAATTTTCTCTCGAGAGATCTGTTGTAACGCATGACCTGATATGCGGAACAAGAACTTTAAAAAACAAAACGGTTTCTTGCTGCTGAGTGAATTTCCCGCATTTTTCATCGTCTTACTTTCCACGCAACCCATTACATTAATTCCCGCAAGAGGAAAGTTCTAAGCCCCCGTAGTTACCTTCACAATGGCCTGCTTTCCATGCCACTGTTTATGCAACTATGTTAAGTCAGCACGATATAAAGCGAACAAAACGTTTAGCGCTAATAAATTTTTTTAACAGTTGTGATGCAGATCGAGTGAATTGTTCTTGCGTTTGCACGTGTGTAAACAAGTTCGGAAAAGGCAAAAAAAAGATACTAGCTCTGCTTCGCAGACAGCTATGAAACAACAAAGATGCTGTGCATGGTTCTTCCCGTTAGGGTATCATGATTTATACGTCTTCCAAATCTTTCAAATACGCTGTATCGCTTCTCTTTATTCGTCATTCTTTGTTAGGCCCTGAGGTGGTAGTGTAGTTTTATTGCATGTTGGCCATACAATTCTTATATACAGGTTTACAAAGAAGCATTCGCTTAAGATGTTCCAGTATGTTGTATCACTGTGTTTTAGTGAGCACTTTTTTTAAGCTCTGGGTGGTAGTGTAGCAACCAACTTATTATAATTTTAAAGTATCAAATTATGGTGGTTTGACTATGGTAACATGAGCACCACTTGTTGGTATAAATGCTACTTGTTCTATTTTAAGGGTTGACTCTCACGACGCGCTAGAATTGAACACTAAAAGACGCTGAAGCATAGGTAAGACACAGACGAGCACGAACTGAAAGTTGTTGGTTCGCGCTTGTCTGTGTCAACCATGTACAACCAAATGGGCGCTACTCTGGCCCTTCTAACTATTTTAAGGGGAATTTTCTCTTGTGGGTTTTACCAAGTTTCCTTGGCACACGTGCGTTTTTGTTTGTGATAGTTTCCTGATAGGCCGCACAAAGTTCCCCGTTACAGACCCAACATTTTTCGTTAATTTTTGCCTTCATTTTTCGACGAGCAGTGGGGAGTAGAGTAATTTACCCAATGTTTGTGGTGCATACTGCTTATGAGGCATACAAGTGGTTATCGGATAATTACATAGATTAGAGTCAAGTGGCAACGTTACAGCTCTGTACGCTGAAGTGATCTGCTTATCTTCCCACGCATTTTTCCCGGACAGTGAAACAATCCTCTAGGTCATAGGACTACCAGCATCGCCTCTTTAAGTCTATATGCATCTCCAGCCATGATTCCTAAAAAAATAATGAAACAACTTATTTCAAAGGCTTTTTTTTTCTTCTTTGACGTATATAGCTCTCATAAATGTAACTCTCTTTGAAGCACCGTGTTAACTCTCTCACAAAAAGTCGCGGGACGCACAACTCTCCTAAAATCGGTTAATAGGTGAGAACACAGTACTCATAATAATAAAAAACGATGAGCTTGAGGCAGGCTGATTTCCACCGTCTGAACACAATAACTATTGGGGAAAATGGTTATTGAAGAGCTTGACTAAAATACGTAAATTGAAAGCAGAGTGCCATATTTTCGTCTGCAGATGCTTACAGACGAGGATAGTCTCGGCGGCTATTAGAACGTCGCTCATCTCAGTAGCCATTTTTACTTACTTTAACTTACCTCGCATTCTGTAGTGTTTTCCGACCTCCCAAATGTTACTGACCTTCATATCAAACAAGATACGGATACCCGTACACAGACGGCCCTTTGCTAACGTATTGGTTGGAACGTTGGCAGTAGAAGCTAGTTGCAAGCAAGAAGCAACAGCGCATACGTGGGATTCGCAACTAACGAGGACTCTGAGTGGCAACAAGTCCGAGGGCGAACGCCTCAGCGAGGGGCTGCAGAAGAGCGGGCAACGCACCGTAGGCGTGCAGACGGCATCAGCTGAGTCCGAGCGGCAAGTAAAACAGCAAAGAGGTCACTAATCAGGGCTGAACGAAACCCGATGCTGGGATTCGAGGCAGCAGTCAGCATTCGCATCACAAAAGAAAGCCTCGCAGGTGACAGATCGATTTCTGCATGTACGGGTATTTCTATTTCTTCCCGAGCAAGGGAGGCCGCATGGTCGGTACGAAGTTTTTCACTACTTACCCATAGTTCGCATCTCCTTTTTTTTACTTGCGTTTTTGTTTGCTCTTTACATTTTGTTCGACACTTCAGGTTCGTTCGATGCTTTTGGCATGCGGTGCTTAAAGCTCAATGGGGCTTTGCTGGTCTCCTTTGATTCGCTGAAAGCTTGGAATGATGGAATTACTTTCTTTTACGGTTTAATTTAGGGTAGTCAATGCTGAAATCGCCGTTGTGGTTATTTTTGCATGTATACGTTTTGCCCCTTCTTTCAAACATTTTTGCATATGTGGCACGAATGATATGTTGAAAAAAGAAAAATAGAGAAAGAGAAATCCAATTATTACTCTCTGATCTCTGACCTGCACGGAAAAAAAGGGTTGAAGGGTCAACTTTGGCTACGCTGTGGCCAGCTGCACGGCATTGGGCTTTGTACTTTCCGTCTTTCCTACGACGGTGAAAGGAGGTGATTCGATTGCTTGCTTTCTATTATTCAAAAAAATTAAAGTGTTACAAATACACTGGAAGGAAGGACACGTCAGTTAGGTGAAATTTTAGCTGTGCTAAAATTTCACCTAAAGTAATGACTCTTCGTTTACTGGATCTATGATCGAGAATAAGTTATGTCGAACCAAGTCGCCAATGTCCAAACAAGGCAAAACTAGATTTTTTTTATTTTTTTAAACGAGAAGAGAGGTGCCTTGAAATGGCACTCGGTATTGTGGATTTACTCACTGCGAGTTGGCGACTGCTCATTTCCGCTCCTATTCTCTCCTCCTACCCTGACCCCTCTACCACCGCGCCCTGCTATCACTACTCTGCTCTCTTGTGTGCTATGCAGCGATTAGTGTCTTTGGTTATATTCAACTCATCAACTCTGTTGTACGCAGGTTAAGCTGCTCTTTTATCATTTATCATCTCCCCTCCTCACCCTTCGTATAGATTACATGACCATAAACATTAAATTCCATTCAATCGTACCTCGAATCTGAAAAAGGCACTTTAGGTATAAGAAAGATTTCAAGCCGACTTTTTATAGCTTGAAGAAAGGCAGAGTATACCACAAAGCCCGGCGACCGCAGCAGAATTTCCCATGTCCATGGAAAGAAAGAAATTCTCCAGGAACGAGAGGCCAGTGGGCAAGCGGGAAACAGCTTTCTTGATTGACAGGCTAATCCTTTCTCACTCGGCAGTCCCTCGGCGATTCGAAGCTCTCGTAACCTGCTAATCTCGGCTCCCCTCCAGGGGCCATTCACAAATCGTCCAGACACATTAGTCTCTTGTGTGCAACGGAGCAAGTGCCCGAACGAAGCGAGCAGCGTGGAGACCGCCCTTCTCTCTTCATCCAATGTCCTTGCTAAAATTGTGCGCTTTCTACTAAAGTCGTTAACGTCTACATCTTTCTGCTAGTCGGAAAGATAAGAACAGTGGAGACTTGCTAACAACCTGTCTTGTTAGCTCATTTTGCTGCTCTTACCATAGTGCTCCTTTTGAGAAAGTGTGCACATTTAAACTTCAATTTGCTTAGAAGCAATATTTTGAATATCCTTTCCTTCTTACAAATGACATCCTTTTCTTCTTTTGTTCTAATCCCGTGTTTCTCCTATTGAATATTTCTGAAATGAAGGAAGCAACAAAAAAGAAAAGGCAGGGAGGTTAACCAGAAGGACATCCGGTTCGCTACCCCACACTGGGGATTGTGTAAGGTCACTAGAAAGGTGAGAAAGAAAGAATAGAAGGAAAATAAAAAGAGAGAGACAGGCAGTACATTCACGGCAGCGATGAAGTATTGAGTGCATATATGCACTATGAACTCCCAGGTGAGATCACGCGCCTCTTTATCTTGACAAGAATCAGCAGGTGACTCATTTCTTTGTACATGTTTTCGTTGCGTGGCAAGCAGGTGTTCTACCGCACAGGCACACGTCTGTTCCCAAGACTTTTTTTTTAGGGGCGAGGCTCCTTAAGGCGTGGTTCTGTCAATCCTCCGTCGTTGTCGTCTGTAGCCACCGGGCTGTGAGATGGGAGATGGCGGTGCTTAAAGTGTTAACTAGATGGACGCACGGACGGACGTATGGCGGATGGACAGATAGACTAGCAGACTGAAAAGCGGATGAAAGGACGCGTAGAGTGGGTATGTGCCACAGGGGATGCGAGGTGCGAGATCGCGGTACTTCGGAGTGTTCACAATAGATGGACGCACGGACAGACGGACAGACAGATGAGCGGACGCGCGGACGTACGCACGGATGGATGCTTGGAATGATGGACACATACATGGATGGACGTATGGATTGTTGCGCGGACAGACGGAAGTATGGATGGGCTGATGAAGGCTTCGCCCCACTCATAATTCGCTCCGTGGATGTGCTGAGATTTTTTTTCATACTTTTTGCCTTCTGAAATCTTTCATTTCCCTTTCTCATCCATATACAGAGTAGGATGTCAGCCATATACAAACGAGGGCAAAAATCTGTTTTTCTAATGAAGAGTTTTCTCCCTGTATATAAGGTGTTTTCAATGCTCAGTTTGTGCTGAAGCGATGAACAGCAAGTTAAATTCGATCACTGCAACTAATAAACGGAGCTAGTAACATTCCAATTTATCTTATAAACAATCTAAAAATAGCGAGTGAATTATTAGGTTTTTAAAAAAATATTACCTGCTTTTTTGTCATTACACATCGCTTTTATTACCATAACGTAATGAAAACTTTTTTCTTTTAATATGACGGCGTTAAAGAGCTAGCTGCACAGAAATTCCGGCGTCGGCGTTGTTCGTTGTGAGCCCAGAATAAACTTTGTGTGACCAAAAAGTTGAGAAAAATGCAAATAAAATAAATAGTAAAAGCTTCCACGTGTGTAAGGTGTTTCAACTCGGGTCGTTTGCGTGACAAGTGGGTGTTCTTCTACGCAGCCACAGCTCTGCTTGTGAACACAGCGAAAATAACTTGCTCATCTTGGAAATGCGGGGAAAGTAACTTACATGTTTTACATAACACACGCGTCCCGTATGCATGCTTCACAACACAGCATGGAATATTGCCGTAATAATGCGTGGTACAAAAGTGCATTGCGATCGGTCATCACAAAGAATGAAGGAAGAAAAATAACTTTATTTTGGTCCTGCGGAACGCTACAGACTCGCGTACCTGGCTCAGTTCCACGTAGAGACTGGCAAGCCCCGCGTGCCGGCCACCTCGTGGGCTCGCCGGAGAGCCGTGAGCTGATCAGTGACAGCGGGGCTGCGTAAAAGCATCTCCCACTCCTCCAGGGTGAATCGTGAGACCATCTTTTGACACGTGCTGAGCGTATGCTCTAATGTGGCTGTCACACCACATGCCGAGCACAGGTCGTTCGGAAAGACGTCAGGAAATATGTCGTAGCAGAACTCAGGACTTGGACGGAATTTGGTCTGGAGTAACCAAAGGGTGACTGCCGAAGGGCAAAGTGACTAAACTCAATAGAGCCCAAGCAGTCATAGGGCACCACAAGGTGGGGTTATCATGATTTCATCTTTTGAAGCCAGTCGCCCTCTACAAAAAGCACATACGCTACTGCACACTTGCGCCCACGTAGTGGGTGAATAGCAAGTTCTAAAAGATTTCACACACCAAGTGTTTGCAGTATGCACTAGGAACAAAATATCTCTATCCCGTTGAGCTCTTAAAGGCGAAGCGTAAGGGTCCCCCAATTTTTTAACGTCTTCTTTGTGTTCATTTCTATCTATTGTAGAATTAAGAAATAACAGGATTGCGTGTGGTGCATGGAAGAGCTGACAACCTGCTTCTTTGCCTAAATAAATTCCGGCAGCCCCGAAAACCGCAGAACTGTGAAGATATTTCAAAGGGGACTGAAATTGAATATATCCATGTTTACTACACCTTTGGTTACTTACAGCGCACCAAAGATTGATTATACAAGCGTGGTCGTACTTCGGCTCCATCCAAACAAGGTTCCTGCATTGGAGCTGCAGCAACGTGCTCAGCAGGACATCTTATTCATACGCACTCATCCTTCAATACAGGTGTAAATGTTACGGGCTTTAGGTCCAGCTGACTACAACCAGCGATACTAAAAAGACATGGTAACGTGTATTTATTTATTTCTTTTCTTAAACACTGTGTGATGACGTTTATTCGAGCCGAGAAGTCGCAACGAGGTCGCAACGGAAAGTGGGCGTACGGCCAGTCTGGCAAAGGCGGCACAAACTCTCGCGCAAGCAGAGCACGGGCTTTACGTTGTCTTCCGAAGGCGCATACGCTTTGGTGCGTATGCTCCACTACAATACCCCCGGGGTGAAGGGTAGCTATCCTGGCGACTCAGGGAGTAGGCACAATGAGGGAGTCGTAGTAGGGCTTGAGACGATCGACGTGTACGGTCTCGCGTCCTCGACGGCGCAAATCTGGTGATTGTGTTAACGGCTCGATGATGTAGTTCACCGGGGAGGTCGCGTCAATGACACAGTACGGACCATGGTACCGGGCCAGAAGTTTAGAAGACAGGCCAGGAACGTGCGGGGGCACCCAAAGCCACACAAGGGAGCCAGCACGAAATGTAGGAGCTATGCGGTGAGCGTCGTCGTGTCGAGTCTTTTATAGACCTTGAGCCTCACTTGTCAGAGACCGAGCCAACTGACGGCAGTCTTCAGCGTATCTGGCGACTTCCGAAAGCGGGGAGCACTCAGATGCATCAGGGCGGTACGGTAGTATAGTGTCGACTGGGTGGGAAGGTTCGCGGCCGTACAATAGAAAGAATGGGGAAAACCGGTAGTCGCTTGCGTCGCGGTGTTATAAGCGAAGGTAACAAAGAGAAATACAGCGTCCCAGTTAGTGTGGTCGGAGGAGGTGTCGCCATGTCTCCAAGTGTGCGGTTGAACCGCTCAGTAAGACCATTTGTCTGTGGATGGTATGCGGTAGATTTACGGTGGATAATGTTGCATTCAGCGAGGATAGCTTGGATGACCTCCGACAGGAACACTCGACCCCTATCACTGAGTAATTCCCGCGGAGCACAATGGCGTAGAATGAAGCTGCGAAGAATGAAGAGTGCAACTTCGTGGGCGGTCGCTGCCGGTAGAGCTGCAGTCTCAGCGTAGCGTGTCAGATGATCGACTCCGACAATAATCCACCGGTTTCCAGAGCTACTATATGGGAGGGGGCCATAGAGGTCTATACCCACGCGGTCGAATGGGCGAGCCGGGCACGGGAGCGGCTCTAACATGCCAGTAAGGTGCCGCGGAGGTGTTTTGTTCTGTTGGCAAGCGGTGCAAGACTGAACGTATTTCTGCACAAAACGATACATTCCTCGCCAGTAATAGCGTTGGTGCAGCCTTTCGTAGGTTTTCAGGTCACCTGCGTGAGCACTTTGGGGATCTGCATGGAAATTCATGCAGATGTCAGAGCGCATATGAGTTAAGACAGCAAGGAGCCACTTCCGACCACCAGGCGTGTAGTTGCGGCGGTACAGAATGTTGTCACGTAAGGCAAAGTGGGCTGCTTGCCGGCGCAGCGCTCTCGTGGAAGGGACAGAAGACGGATCGGTAAGGTAGTCGACTAACAAGGCAAGGTATGGGTCTTTACGCTGCTCCGAAAGCATGTCAGTGCTGTCGAGTGGTGACAAGGTGGTAAAAGGGGGTGACAGAGAAGCCACATCTGGTGTTAATGGCGATCGGGAAAGTGCATCGGCGTCCGCATGCTTGCGACTGGAACGATATACGACACGGATGTCGTATTCCTCCAATCGAAGTGCCCAACAGCCCAGACGTCCGGACGGGTCTTTCAAGGAGGACAGCCAACATAGAGCGTGGTGGTCTGTGACCACGTCGAAAGGACAGCCGTAAAGGTACGGACGAAACTTCGTAAGCGCCCAGATTATGGCCAAACACTCCTTCTCTGTCACGGAGTAATTCAATTCAGCCTTCTTAAGAGCGCGACTTGCATAAGCGACTACGTATTCGGTTTGGGTGCCTTTCCGTTGTGCCAAAACTGCGCGAAGACCAACGCCGCTTGCATCAGTGTGAACTTCTGTGGCAGTAGTGGGGTCGTAGTGGCGAAGAATAGGTGGCGAGGTCAGCAGGCGGCGCAGCTGGTGAAATGCGTCGTCACATGCAGGTGACCATGCAGATATACCTTTGCTGTTGGAAAGCAGACTGGTCAGAGGTGCAATGATTTACGCGAAGTTGCGCACGAAGCGACGAAAGTAAGAACAAAGACCAACGAAACTTTTTAGGGCTTTCAGTGATGTGGGCATTGGGAAGTCAGCGACAGCTCGAAGCTTATCGGGGTCCGGAAGAACACAGTTTCTTGTGATGACGTGTCCCAAGATGGTTAGTTTTCGGGCTGCAAAGTGGCACTTCTTGGTGTTAAGTTGTAGGCCTGCAGAAGCTAGACACGTAAGAATCTCGTGGAGACGACGAAGATGTGTCGGGAAATCAGCTGAAAAGACTACGATGTCATCTAGGTAACACAAGCAAGTTTTCCACTTGTGGGCCCGCAATATGGTATCTATCATGCGTTCAAACGTCGCAGGCGCGTTGCAGAGCCCAAATGGCATGACTTTGAACTCATACAGGCCATCCGGCGTTACAAAGGCTGTTTTAGGGCGATCACATTCAGCCATTAGCACCTGCCAATACCCAGAACGCAGATCCAAGGATGTGAAGTACTCGGCGCCTTGTAAGCAGTCAAGAGCATCATCTATTCGTGGTAGCGGGTAGACGTCTTTCTTTGTAATCTTGTTTAAGCGGCGATAGTCCACGCAAAATCGAACGGTGCCATCTTTTTCTTTACCAGAACCACGGGTGACGACCAAGCGCTTTGAGAAGGCTGTATGACTCCACGTTTAAGCATGTCATCTACTTGCTCCGTAATGACGCGGCGCTCTTCGGCAGAAACGCGGTAAGGACGCTGTCGCAGAGGCGAATGTGAGCCGGTGTCAATAGTATGAGTGACAGTCGTGGTGCGGCCCAAAGCAGGTTTCTGAAAGTCGAAAGAAGAGCGAAACTTGTTAAGGAGAGCAACAAGTTGGCTGCGATGCGAGGGGGGAAGGTCTGCGTCAATAGCATTGTCGAAGGCTGGTGAGCTTGATGGCTCAGACGCCTGAGTGATTGCGGCAATCTGACATGGCGTTTCGTCGGGAAGAATAATATCATTGATATGGTCGACAGGTTGCACATATCCTAACGTTTCACCACGAAGCAAGCCAATGGGGTAGTTGCAGTGGTTGGTAACCAGCATTACGGTTAAACCAGACGCAATCGTAAGAACGGCAAATGGGAGCACGATGCCCTTGCGTTCAGTAAAAACAGGAGATGGCGTAAACACCACCGTGGCGTCAGGTTGCGCCACACATGAAAGGCTAATAGGGACTGAAGCTTCCGGAGGCAAGGTGATGTCGTCATCAGCGATGAGTTTGCAGAGCAGTGGTGAATGATCGGGTGGTGGAAATTCACAACTTGGCACTAGGGACACTTCCGCACGGCAACAATCGATGATAGCTTCATGACCTGATAAGAAATCCCAACCCAGGATGAGGTCATGAGAGCAAGATGGTAGTACAAAAAATTGGACGATGTACAAAACGTCTTGGATGACGACGCGCGCCGTACACACAGACGAGGGCTGAATGCGTTGCGCGCTAGCCGTGGACAGCACGATGCCACAGAGAGATGTGGTCACCTTCTTCAGTTTGCGACAAAATTTTGCGTTCATCACAGAAACGGCAGCCACAGTATCAATTAACGCTTGTGTGGCAACTCCCTCAACATTGACATCAACAACATTTCGCGGCGAAAATGGAGGTCTTAATAATTGCGCAGAAGTTGCAGTTCTTGCCTCTGGAACTGCACTGATTAGTTTCCCTCCTCAGGAGGTGGTCTACGACGCATAGGAGATGGCGATCGGCGACGAGGAGATGGGAAACGAGAAGTCGATGGGCGCCGATCCGAGTCAGAGTGCCTCTGTTCGTATGCAGGCGTGGTGGCCTGCTGCGACGCATAGGTAGGAGTTCCAAAGGAGGCGTACGCAGGTGTGGGACGGCGGCAGCAGTAGCGTGCAACGTGGCCAGTGATGCCACACGCGAAGCAGATAGGACGGTTGTCATGGGTGCGCCACTCATTAGATGGACGGAAAAAGCGAGGTGAGGGCCTGTAAACCGGAGGCGCTGCCGGAGGAGGTGGAGCCGATAAGGATACTGGATGCGGTGGGGGTCGCGCAACCACAGCTGCGTAACTGAGAGGTGAATATGGTGCAGGTGGTGCTGCTGAAGTGCATGCGTAAGGGGCCTGCACTGTAGGTAGGACATCGCAAATTTCAGTGCGTATGGCCTGCTGCAGTGTCGAAGGCAGACTTGCGGTGGGCGCGTCGCTATGCGGCAGCAGGGAGAGCTGTCGGGCGACTTCCTCCCTGATGAAGTCTTTGATCTGGTTGGACAGACTTTCTTGGCGAACTTTGACATTTGCGAGTGCGACAGCCGAGATCGAATCTGGTGGTGAGACACTCTGTCGGGCGATGGAACGCTGACGGCGTAATTCATCGAAGCTCTGGCACAGGCTTACGAGGATTGCCACCGAGGTCGGGCTTTTCGCTAGCAACATCTGGAATGCGCCATCCTCAATACCCTTGAGAATCTGCCGAATTTTCTCTTCTTCGGGCATAGATGGGTTAACACGCCTCCAGAGGTCGAGCACATCCTCAATGTAACTCGTAAACGTTTCGCCAGGCTGCTGGGCTCTGTGGCGCAGACGCTGGTCAGCGCGGAGCTTGCGGACCTCTGGTCGGCCGAACGCTTCTGTTACGAGGGTCTTAAAGGAGGACCAGTTGGCGATGGCGGTTTCACGGTTGGTAAACCAAAGCTTAGCTACGTCTGCCAAGTAAAAGATAACGTAAGCGAGTTTAGAGTCGTCGTCCCACTTGTTGCTGACGCTTACGCGTTCGTACAAGGACAGCCAGTCTTCGACGTCTTGCTCACTACTTCCGCTGAAGATTGGTGGGTCCCGCTGGCGAGTAGCGCCGGGGCAGGTAGACGGGGCAGCCGATGGTGCTGGCTGGGCTGGGACGGGCTGGTTGGCGACTGCGTCAGTCTTGTTTCACAGTAGTCTTTCAGGCAACTTGCGAGAGCGGAGCTCCAGGTCTTCTTGGGGATCTCAGCAGCCTCCACCAATTGTGATGACGTTTATTCGAGCCGAGAAGTCGCAACGAGGTCGCAACGGAAAGTGGGCGTACGGCCAGTCTGGCTGATGCTGATGCTGATGCTGATGACCTCTGATGGATGGCGCTTACCCACAAAGGGGGATGGGCCAAGAACCGGGCGGCAGGATACTTAAATGAAACTAAACTGAAAATCAAGCCAATCTGAAAAAGAAGCTTAAAATAAAACTACCAAAAAACAAAAATGTGTGCTGAGCAAGCGGTCAAACCATCTTTTGTTTTTGAAAGACATAACTACGAATTATAAACTAAAGATCTGAAAAGGTAGTGGTTCACTAGCATGGTAATCTTTTAGTTACGTTGATGTAATCAAACACAGTGGAGCATACATCCCTGTGGCAGTAACCAAATGAAGTTCCGCCAAATGATAAAATTACTGGTAATATTACTTGTGTTCCTAGCTTTTGTAATGGGGCTACTAAAAATCTTTTTCTCTGATAAGAATAACGATGACAGAATAAAAAGAAATGTTCAATTGTTTCAATTTTGTTGCACCAAATGCATAGCGGTGACGCCTTGAGCTGAGCTTTATTAAGGTAATAATTCAGTTGTGGAACTGCACAGCGCAATCTGGTATAAGTGACCTCTAACTGGCGAGATACACACCACTGTTTATTCCAGCAATAGCTCAAATGCTCTAAATCTTTGAATTTATTCAAATTACCTTTTCCCCATTGCAGGCAAGCATTTTTGAACCTTGGCGCGGTTACGTAAGCCGTATCTGGCAAAACTGGGATGGTGGGCCCACCCAGGGATACTGCTGCTAAAGAGTCCGCCATTTCGTTCAAATATAATCCGCGGTGGCCTGGTACCCATAGCAAATGCAGTTTTTTTACGTTTTTCGGTACTAAATGCCGAAACGTATTCATGAGCTCTGAATTTACTGCCGCAGAAAGTGCATTACAAACTGATAATGAATCTGTTATGATAACTGCTAATGATTCGCTTGAGGGTAATTTGCGTAGGGCAAGAACAATGGTCAATAATTCTGCCATGAATACCGGGGTATAATCTGGGAGTCGAATCGAAAAGGACCAGTCTGGCAAAGGCGGCACAAACTCTCGCGCAAGCAGAGCACGGGCTTTACGTTGTCTTCCGAAGGCGCATACGCGTTGGTGCGTATGCTTCACTACAACTGGAATTATATGAATGACTGTACTCACTGTGAGGTGAGAAGATGCATTTATGAAAAAAAAACATTCTATTATTAGGTTTTCCTACTCTTATTTAGCACTTTCAAGATTGTGCTTGGACTTTTTTATAAGTTTTGCTAATAAAATGAGGATTCCACAGATCATTTAACAGAGCTTTCTATCGAAAGCATAGAACAGGTATTTGACTCTGAAAAAATAGTCCCTAGCTGCGGCACTCCACAACTCTTTCTATAGAGTTCTGAAACAATGTTGTAGTTGAGGCTAACACAA
Organism: Rhipicephalus annulatus; assembly: GCA_013436015.1. Taxonomy (NCBI): domain Eukaryota; kingdom Metazoa; phylum Arthropoda; class Arachnida; order Ixodida; family Ixodidae; genus Rhipicephalus; species Rhipicephalus annulatus. Next base: position 51,087 of record WOVY01004617.1, read on the forward strand.
ACAAAGACCAAAATGGAAGAAGGAGAACCGCTGAACTTCACGAACAAAATGGAGATTCTATGAATTGTTTGCGGTGATTTGCTCGTTTCACATTATTTGGCTTCAGTAATATTTAATGTTGCACTGCATCATCATACTCGCTTTATCCTCTCCTGGTTGGGTGACCGGTGATTTGTGTTCAATAGTTGAAAGCGTGAAACGTGTGCTGACTTTATAGTACTCAATATTTTGTGTTTTTTTTCTTAACAGTTAACACATATTCTGTTATTCTGCATATTTGTGTTTTTATACATTTCATAATATAAGCTAGCCGCAGAGCCTCTTTATAAAAACATGTTTACAGGTAATAAACAGTGAAGTAATTAAATTTTTTTGTTAGAACGGCGTTTTGTCAGGAGCACGCAGTTTGCCGAATACTTGCTTAATTTGAAACTCCTATTAGGCAGTGCGAAGATATCCCCACCTTCTTTTTTCTTGTTTGTTTCTAACTTGGTTTTGAACGCACATTGTGTAGTTTTTTGTTTCTTGTTAGCCATGAGGGCATTGACCATCAGTACGTATTACTAGGGTAAGAAAGCTGGAATTACGGTGGGCGAAGCAATAATGTTCTGAGCCCTAGCAGAATCCCACCAATAATATTGTCCATGAGGCTGCTCCAAATAACGCCCGTGATTTTGCTTTCTTGAAGTGAAAAATCGGGCAGTTTTAAACTCAAGATCGAAGTATCACGGACTAAGCTGCACGCGTTTTGCAGTAATGCACTTTCACTAAATGAGCAAGAGTGTTTTACTGTTGAAGATGCAAAGGCACACATAAGTCATTTCACGAACAGTATTGATGTCAGATTGATAACTTGGGTCCTTGGAAGATATCAATGTAGAAAGCTTTTTTATTGTTTGGTTTCTTCTGTTCCTTGTCCTTACTTCCTGATTACTTTTGAAAAGTGTGTTCTGTTTAAAAGTGCTTCTTGATGCGGAATCGAACGTTCCTTTTAATAGCGAACTTCAAAGCTCAGTGAGCATTACAACCATCACACAGAGCCGTATAAACAGCCCGTTTACAGCTCAGCTTGCGGTCGCTAAAAGCAATAAGTAATATTTCTCACAGGCAGCAAAAGCTATATAAGTATTAAGTACACGTATTTCAAAAAACAAAATATCCCGACCACAATATTGTAAGACAGAGTCTCGTTGGCGTTTATTAGGGCGAATCGCCTGATTCACCCTTCGAACGAAGACGACGCTCTTCGTGTTGATGATTATATACAGATGAAGAAGATGAAGGAAGGTCAAACGTTGTCAATATTGTGCTTACACTAGTTTCCCCCTCGCGCGGAAGCGGCCAATGAGGCCGCTGTTTATGACGGTGGTGTACGGCGCACGAATGGTTTTAAGCGCGAAACGTGAACAACCTCTGTACCACGAAAACGGCCTTCGGAAGGCATGACAACAGGTGTTACTCGATAGTTAACAGGAGACGTCTGCTCTACTATAGCGTAGGGGCCGATGAAACGTGAGTGAAACTTATCACACAGGCCGGGAACCCGCGTTGGGGTCCACAAGAGTACTTCCTCTCCAGCATTGAAGTGAACTACGCGGTGGACGCCATCGTAGCGAGTCTTCCGCTCTTGTTGGCTTGCCTGTGTATTGAGGTGGGCGTGTCGGCGACAATGGGCCAGGCGAGAGATTAAGTGCTCCCTCGATGACGATGAAGAGTTCACAGGGACGTCAAAAAAGGAGATGTCGAGTGGAGATGTAGGTTGATGGCCATAGACGAGATAGAATGGGGAATAGCCCGTGGTGCGCTGCGTAGCGGTATTGTACGCAAAAGTCACGAATGGCAGGATGGTATTCCAGTTGGTGTGGCCGGCGTTGATATACATAGATATCATGTCGGTCAAAGTTCGATGAAAGCGCTCTGTGAGGCCGTTAGTCTGAGGATGGTAGCTGGATGTCGTCTTATGAATCGTATTACATGCGTGGAGGACTTGTTCGAGTAGTTTCGAGAGAAACGCCTTGCCGCGATCGCTCAATAAGATGCGTGTTGCACCATGTCTTAGAAAGATTGCCTCCAGAAAAATGTGGCGATGTCCTCTGCTGATCCTGAAGGAAGTGCAGCTGTTTCGGCGTACCTTGTTAAGTGGTCAACTGCTGTGACAATCCAGCGCTTGTCGCTAGCTGCTATTGGTAGCGGTCCGTAGAGGTCAATGCCAATGACATCGAAGGGAGCTTCAGGAGACGGAAGAGGTTGTAGAAGACTGGCCGGGGAGGAAGTGGGTCGCTTGCGGCGTTGGCATAGCGAGCATGACGCAACATATCGCACTACGCAGTTGGAACGGCCAGGCCAGGCAAAACTACTGTGGATGCATTCATAGGTTTTTGAAAACCGAGATGACCAGCCTAGGAGTCATCGTGAAACACCTCCAAAATCTGCGCCCTTAGGGAACGAGGAGCAACAGGAACCCAGCGCTGTCCTTCGGGGTGGAAGACAAAGCGGTACAGGATTGAGTTTTCAGTCTTCAAGTTCCGCAGCTGTCGATGGGCGCGGGCGTTGGGAAGACGAGAAGAGCCTTGAAGGCGCTGCATTATAGAGCGACAGTAAGTGTCGCTGCGTTGGTGGGATGCAAACGTCTCGTTGCTGAAGGTAGAAAGAAAATCGACAGCGGCGAGTGAATGAACTGACGGTGACACTCTGATGGGTTCACTCACAGTTGGCGACAGGCCAGAAGTGCCTGATGAGGATTGTAAAGGACAGCGGATAAGGACATCAGCATCGTTGTGTTTCTTGCCGGATTCGTAGATAACGTCAAACTCGTATTCTTGGAGACGAAGTATCCAACGATAGAGACGTCCAGACAAATTTTGCAACGTCGACAACCAGCACAAAGCGTGGTGGTCAGTGATGACGGTAAAGTGGCGGCCGTGAAGATATGGTCGAAACTTCTGGATGGCCCAGACAATGGCGAGACACTCCTGCTCGGTGATGGTGTAGTTTTTCTCTGCTGCTGTGAGGGTGCGACTAGCGTATGCGATCAGGCGTTCGTCATAACGCTCTGTTCATTGCAAAAGTACAGCGCCGAGTCCTTGTCCACTGGAATCAGTATGGAGGAGAGTGGGTGCGGCGTTATCGAAATGACAAAGCACTGGCTCAGACGTGAGGAACGTTTCAAGGTGTCAAAAGCCATTTGGCATTCGTCCGACCATACTTATGACGCTCCCGAAGAAAGGAGTTGGTGAAGTGGCGCAGCAATGGTGACGAAATGTCGTATAAAACGCCGGAAGTACGACGCAAGGCCAAGAAAGCTTCGGAGCTCTTTGACACGTTGAGGCACTGGGAAGTGAAGAACGGCGGTAATCTTGTCGGGATCAGGTCAGATTCCATCTTTGCTGACGAGATGTCCGAGTACTTTAATACTTTTGCTAGCAAAGTGGCACTTCTTGGTGTTGAGCTGAAGGCCAGCAGCTGCGAGACATGTCAGAACGTCATCTAGGCGCTGCAAGTGCTGTTCGAATGTTGAAGAAAATATGACGATGCCGTCAAGGTAACATAAGCATGTTTTCCACTTAAGACCCCGCAATACAGTGTCTATCAGTCGTTCAAACGTTGCTGGCGCAATGCAGAGGCCGAAAGGCATGCCGTTAAATTCGTAAAGTCCGTCGTGTGTGGCAAAGGCAGTTTTTTCCTTGTCATCCTCGTGCATTGGAATTTTCCAATAACCGGAGCGCAGGTCAAAGCTCGAAAAATATTCCGCTCCTTGTAAGGAATCTAAGACATCATCAATGCGAGGCAAGAGATATAGTCTTTTCTGGTTACTTTGTTTAATGCGTGGTAGTCAATGCAGAATCGAACCGAAGCGTTTTTTTTTGTACGAGAACGAGAGGTGACGACCAAGGGGTTGAGGAGGGGTGGATGACGTTTTGCCTGAGCATATCAGCAACGTGCTTGTCAATGATCTCATGTTCGCTGGAAGAAACAGGGTATGGCAAGCGGCGACCCGAACGAAGCTCCAGGGGAACGTGTCGTCAGAGAGGACTTGGGGATCGAAGCAGCCTCCACCACTCTGTAAGACAGTAGCAGCGTTGGAGTCTCGACGGCGTTTATTAGGCCGAATCGCCTGATCCACCCTTCGAACGAAGACGACGCTCTTCGTGATGATGAATATATACAGATGAAGAAGATGAAGGTCAAACGTTGGCAATAATGTGCTTACAATAACTCTAAAAAAGTGGGTAAAAGCGTAAATCAAAGATGAAAATGAAAACCTTAGACCTGGCTGAAGCCAGATGAATGTAAATAAAAATAAACAGAAAATTGAGGCAAAGCGAGAAGAAACAGTGAATCCTGCCAAAAATGTGTTTCTTGGAGAAACCCCCTTGATGCATGATAGCCAGGAGTGGCCGTGCCTTTGCAGTGGGGAGTTCAGCAGAGGAAGAGGGAAATATCCGAAAATCGTCGCGACATCGCAGGCAACATAACACTGTATCTGAAATAAAAATGAAAAAAACTAATGAGGGAATGGGATGATATTGTAGTTCAAGTAGAGAGATGAAAGCTAGAATTTCGTTAATTTGTCGAAGCGTATGCTAAAGAGGTAGCATCAAAGCAAGAAACCAAAATCGCAGGTTGGTTTCAGCATTCGCCTTAAAGAGACAATCAAAGGGTCCAGTGAATGTGCGTAAATAGATGCACATAGAATGACAATAACAAAATATAGGGGCTTTATAGTGAAAGAGTAAATATTTGGAATGAATAATCAAAATGCTTCATGGCGGCATCCGCAGCCTAATCAGATTGTATAATACAGGCCAAGGTAAACTTTTTCGCCACCACCTTTTAGAGAAAGTAACGAGAAGAAGAAATCAACATGCTTATCGCCAGTTGTAAATTTGTGCCTCAAGAGCCAACAAGTATTTTTTAAATGTTTGGCATGTGAGTTTCTTAGTCCCAACACTTATAACTGTCATTTTCCAAAACGACGTATCAATTTTTTTAGTATACAGTGAAGCACTTTTTCAGCTAAATAGAAAAATCACCAATTATGATCGGCGAGAAGCGATAGGCACGTTCTTTATTTGGAATTTGCTACAAGAAAAAAAGTAAGGTAGTTATCACGCATACCTATATATGATGATGCACTTATGAAAGTGTCGGCATTCAAGTCATTTTCTTCTTCCCCCCGCCGCGGTGGTGTGGTGAATAAGGTAAGCGGCTGCTGACCCGCAAGTTACGGGATTAAATCCCGGCTACGGCGGCTGCATTTCTGATGTAGGCGGAAATGTTGTAGGCCCGTGTGCTCAGATTTAGGTGCACGTTGAAGAAACCTAGGTGGTCGAAATTCGCGGAGCCCTCCACTACGGGGTCTCTCATAATCATATGGTGGTTTTGGGAAACCCAACATGTAAAATTGAGTCATTTTCTTCCTTTCATTTTTTTCGTAATGAGTACTAGGTTTTGCCAATTCAGCATTGATTGATATGTGGGGTTTAACGTCCCAAAACCACTATATGATTATGAGAGACGCCGTAGTGGAGGGCTCCGGAAATTTAGACCACCTGGGGTTCTTTAACGTGCACCCAAATCTGAGCACACGGGCCTACATTTCCGCCTCCATCGGAAATGCAGCCGCCACAGCCGGGATTCGAACCCGCGCCCTGCAGGTCAGCAGCCGAGTACCTTAGCCACTAGACCACCGCGGTGGGGCGCCAATTCAGCATTACAAACTGTGCTAGATGCGTTCACTTTCGACGCCATCAGCCCCGAGAACAAACACTTGCAGCGTGGCAGTTGCGTTGATGTGACGTCACCACAAGAACTCCGTCTCGATCTCCACGGCTGAAGATCACCTTTTTTTTTGCTCCCGCCGTGTACCAGGTGCTTTGCGAAATTGTCGTGATAACTGGTCACTCTTGCGAAGCAAACTGCCAAGGTAGAGAGAGAGTGTGAAACATTATTTGAGGGTAAACGGAAAGGGGGATGTTGCAGCTTCAAACGTTGTGTTCCTACGACAGGGCTCCATTGGCCTTGTCCACCAGGCAGACTTCATTCAGGAGCACGACCTCCACTTCCGGTCCGAGCTGGCGAGTTGTGCCTCCCACAACTATATACTCGGTGTTGAAGGTCTGCCGACAAAATTGGCTAAGTCGCTTGGCTTAGAAAAGCACCCCCGTGAGATGTGGCTGAGAGTCGGCCTACCAACATACCTCAGCTGTGACACATGACTAAATAGCAAAGACTGTACCCTGTAATGTAACTTAGGCAGAAGTTTTGTATTCAAAAGTACTCGGCCAATTTCAAGCACTTGTCTTGAAGTGTTGGTCTTGTAAAAAGGTTTCGACATAAATGGGTATCCCAGTAAGCTCACAATTTGGCTGCTACTTCACAGGGTAAACGCCAAACTTTTGTAAAAAGAGACTCTTTTGAACATCAAATATTGGCAAGTTGCAGATCATCAATAATTGTTTTATTTCAGCCAGCCTAAATGAAGGTGTTGTCGCATTTTACAAGCATGAATGCAAGCAATTTCGTGATATATTTTACTTAACTCCATTTGTGAAAACTCACGAAACCTACGCGTAACAGCTTTATGCACGAAATGCTAATTTAATAAGAATAATGGGGGTTTAAATTCCTAAAACCACTATTTCAGAAAGCTGTGCAAAATACTGAAAGTAAAAGCATAAGAAATACCACTTAGGAGCCAGCGCTGCCGTTTCACATGAAATTTTCATTTAATTTTTTTGCACACAAAAGTAAATGTGCTCTCCGTAAGAGAAACTCATCAGGAAAATAATTATACACTTAAGTAGCATGACAGCGGTGAATAACTCCTGATGAAGCCATGTTAGCTTGTATATTAGAAACATTGTCAATTAACAATTGTGCAACGGAAGATAACATGGTTATTTTATTTGGCCAAGACACTCACTTCAAGGAACGCGCTGATTCCCACAAACTTTTTTCTTTGCACACTTAGCCTTCTTTTGGTAGAAAAAATCTTGTAGAGATAGCATGAATAGAGCAAGTATATGGTGTTTTTTTTTCTCGTCAGGGATGTTTTGCATGGAAGTTTCTGAAACCACACCCGAACGTAGACGCTTTCAAAAGAAAATAAGCACTTAAGATAAATGACATGATGAGTCTTAAATGAAATGTAAAAATAACCCAAGTCCCTGGCCTTGCATCACAAGATGTTGTTCCTGGCAAATACTCTAACGAGTTATCGAAAGCTTGTGCACGAGTTCACCAGGAGCAAGAGGACGAATAATCTGATTAACTACCGTTGGCACTATTGAGAGCCTGATTTAATTACACTGAGCGCAGTTGAGAATTAAATTAGTACGATCATGCTTGACTGCAGAGACGAGCAAAGAAACCAAAAAAAATGCAGTAACATAAAGCACAGGTAATATCCGACTGTCGGGAGTCTCATGCAAGGTATAACTAGGAGAAATAAATGAATAGGTTACTCGAAGAGCAAATAATAGTGTGGGACAAGAGGTAATGCCTGCGTAGCCTTGCATATAGATATCAGCGGTGATGTGCGTTCAAGTGAGGCATAGACGTTGGTTCAAGCATGGTCTAAGTACGGTTTATTGACGCAGACTGGAAGGCTGTCACAAAATGCTCGAACGGTTGTCATCACAACGCAAATACCAGGAAAATTCATTGCTGCTGATCTTCGCTCACTCCTGCTTCTTTCCTTCTTTCTTCTTGTGACCACGAGAGCACCCAGCGTAAGTGGATAGATAGATAGATAGATAGATAGATAGATAGATAGATAGATAGATAGATAGATAGATAATTAGATAGATAGATAGATTGACAAATAGATAGATTGACAGATAGATAGATAGATAGATAGATAGATAGATAGATAGATAGATAGATTGACAGATAGATTGACAGATAGATTGATAGATAGATAGATGGATAGATAGATAGATATATAGATAGATAGATAGATAGATTGACTGACAGATAGACAGATAGATAGATAGATAGATAGATAGATAGATAGATAGATAGATAGATAGATAGATAGATAGATAGATAGATAGATAGATAGATAGATAGATAGATAGATAGATAGATAGATAGATAGATAGATAGATAGATAGATAGATAGATAGATAGATAGATAGATAGATAGATAGATAGATAGATAGATAGATAGATAGATAGATAGACTGACAGATAGATAGATAGATAGATTGACTGACAGATAGATAGATAGATTGACTGATAGATTGATTGACTGACTGATAGATAGATTGACTGACTGATAGATAGATTGACTGATAGATAGATAGATAGATATAGATAGATAGATAGACTAATGGATAGATAGATAGACTGATAGATAGATAGACTGACAGATAGATAGATTGATTGACTGACAGATAGATAGATTGATTGATTTACTGACAGATAGATAGATAGATTGATTGACTGACAGATAGATAGATAGATTGACCGACAGATAGATAGATAGATTGATTGACTGACAGATAGATAGATAGATTGATTGACTGACAGATAGATAGATAGATTGATTGACTGACAGATAGATAGATTGATTGACTGACAGATTGATTGACTGACAGATAGAAAGATAGACAGATTAATAGATTCATAGATAGACGGACCGATACACGGACCGATAGACGGACGGATGGATGGATGGATGGATGGATGGATGGATGGATGGATGGATGGATGGATGGATAGATGGATGGATGGATAGATGGATAGATGGGTGGATGGATGGATGGATGTATGGATGGATGCATGGATGGATACGCTCAAAGTCACCGAAGTTAGCTAAGAAATGCTTCGCATTTAAAAATATTTTTGTTGTTGTTTTGTAAGGCTACGACGAATGAAGCATATCTGGTCGGTGTTCTTTGCGTGTGTTTTTATGGTGCTTCTCTATAAACAACATTGAGGCGTTCCCTCGAATGAAGTCGTTAATCGTAGTACATCTCCACTATCTGTTTATTATGTGTAGGCCTGTTTCATGGCCGCCTTGACATTTCTTTTTATGAATCACCAAAGCACTTTTGAAGAAGACGGTCTAAAACTGAATAAATGCTGAGACGTGCAGACATAACTGTCTTTTTCTTTGTTTCTCTCTTTCATTTAGATTATTCTCACTGATATCACTCCGAGACCTTTGAGTGTACAAGAAACCTGTTTCTGCCCTGAAAGTCCAGTCCATAATCATTAAAGTTTGAAATATCATATCTGGAACTCTAATCTCCTATGGTGCACACGTGGTATATAAAATGCAGCGAGCGTGCAGATATTTGTTGGCCATGATTGACTGAAAGGAACTCTCTTTTACGACCACGCGGTTTCTCATATGACAAAAGCAATCTCGCAAATTGAACGTGACGATTATCCAAAGCAAACATTGTAGGCCCGTGTGCTCAGATTTGGGTACACGTTAAAGAACCCCAGTTGGTCGAAATTACCGGAGCGCTCCGCTACGGCGTCTCTCATAATCATATGGTTGTTTTGGTACGTTAAAGCCCACATATCGATCAATCCAAAGCAAGCACATAAGAAAGGTCTTAGTCATGGCTCCTCAATTCTTTTCAATTATTCAGGCAACAAAAGAAGGAAGCTCACCTTTGAGTAACTTGCATTTTTTAAATTCACTTCTTACGCTGAAGAAAGGACGCACAATTTTCAGCTCCCTAACCTTCCGCGTTCTATGAGTCACGTCTCCAAATTGAAGTCGTTTATTCTAATAAATTATTTCTCAGGTACATTTGCATATTCGTGCAAATTCTGTCATCAGCATTGAGAAGCATCTTGTTGTTGAACAACTGCCGGTGTATTAAGAAAATATAGAGATTTAAAATTTCAGTAGAAATTATAGCTGCGTATTAGTTTTGATTTGCAATTTCAGCAACTGTGCATTGACAAATACATACAGAGTAAGGACACCCAATAGAAATCTCGCAATTATCCGCAGGTCTTTTTTTTCTTTGGATTTTTTTATTTTTATGCGTGCATGAGAAGGCCAGCTTGAATGTGGTGCTTGTACTGTAAACTCAAATGTGTTAACATGACGTATTCGTTGCGGTTTTTATTGAGTGTTTGTGTAAACTGTTTTTTTCTTCCTCATCAATGAGGATTTGTTCCCTCATCTAGCGTTATTTTTTCTCTAAGCAGTGCTTCATCATGATTAGTTTGCTCGTTTGTTTTCTCAACAGCCCTCTGTCACCGGTTACCTTTCTCAAAGACATTTCTTCACTCGAGGTTCAACTTCGCAACATCATGCTTTCCCCCCTTCAAAAATAAGTCGTCATTGTGTCTTTTTCTACAATGAATAGCTGCCTGCTGTTTTCGAACTCGATCTTACATTAAGAGGCACGACGAATCAAACAGCAATCAATCAAGCAAGTACGCAAAGTACGTCCTCCTGGAGTTTTTGCTTACGCGTTGCCTCGTGCAAAAATGCAGAACCCTGTGCATAACACTGTAAGACGCTTTTCTTTGTTATATTTAGGCGCCTTTATATACCACAATGGCGTAATGATGAAACTAAAGTTACTGTATAAAACTGCGACGCAACAGGAAAATGCACTTTCCCCGCGTTTACTAATGCTATATACCGGTGTATAGCTCGGTAACGAGGTAAGGCGTGATTAGGAAAGTTAGGGTAGTGAATCACCGGAGAAACTAGTGGCGCGGCTCTTGGGAGCTGAGTGTGATCTTGGGGACAGGCCCTGGAGAAATACGCCAGAACTGTGGGAGCGAGAGTCACGAAATTCTCACGTATATAGGTGAAACTGTGTACCATCTAGGGCCCCTTACGCACGCACCTAGAAGCGTTAGTTTAATGAGGCTATACAGAAACCACCCCGACTAAGCCAGTGAGCGCTTGGGGTCAAAGAGTTGCACGGAGGCCTAAAAGCATGGCAATTCACCTGCTTCCTTTGGGTCTCACTTTCTGCTGCTCTATATCTTTCTTATTTTTGTACTTACCTTGTACTCTTCGTTATTCCCGAATGCATGCGCGCAATCACGCACAAGCCACGCTGTTGCTGCTCGCGTGCTCATACTCCGTGATCAAGGCGAGAGAGAGGTGGAGACATCCTGCATGCCCTGCTTTTTATGGTTAGTGGCTAACCTGTCGGGCCATAAATCTCCATGGCGCGCTTAGGCATGCGTGTCCCTGCCGGCATGATGCGACCACGTGACGCAGTTGCTGCTGACATTCCCACGAAAAGTCACGCTGCATACTGTTTAGTATTTGGGATGTTCATTTTTTTACATCTTTTCTTTCTATTGCTACGTTTACGTGCTGTAGAAAACAGTTTTGAGTCATAGTTCGCTCTTTGTTTTTTTTCTCTTTAATGACCGCTAAAGCAGCGCACTGAACAAATATCACCAAATTTTATACTTGGGTGAAGTATACTCTTCGTAGACACACGAAGAAACCCAATACGCAAAAACCTAAGTACTGCTTGTTGGGAATGTTTCCAGGTGGGAAAAACACTTAGCAGAGGGCCATCTTCTTTCTTATTATACTTTCTTTTTTCTGTGCAATCTCAGGATGACACCACTGTATTACGATCTTTCGGGGAACCCAGCTGTAACAAAGTCAGCTGGTGTGCCATGGCCAACGCGCCTTTCAGTCCACGCAGTGAACGATCCCACCAACGCTGTTGCCGTTATGTAGAGAACCTCACGTTGTGATCGTGCCTTGTCCAAGCACTCGTGCGAGTCGTGACTCGCCCCACACACGCCGAGCGTACGCTAATTTATCGTTTCTTTTTCCTCACGTAGTCTAAAAATTAAGCGTTTGTATCCCGGCGGAACTCGGAAAGAATTTGCTATGCAGTGAACCGACGTGCACCCGTCTAAGGAGAGAATGAAGCGATAAAAATCCGCGCATCTCCACGAAGTGAATGATGACGATTGGAAAGCTAGGGGCCACATTGGCTACACTTGAAGACACCTACTAGTATAATAGATGGACGGACGCACGAACAGACAGGCGGACGGCGCATGTAGTTTTTTTCACACCTGCTTATAGTAGATGTTGAGATTCGAGTGTGGACGTGCAACATCAATTACCGACGACTAAGGCTAGCCCCTTATGAGCTTCGGCCCTAAAATTGCTGCAGTAGCGAGAGAGCTCTTTTATCGTTGATTTCATTAGATCATACTGTTTGTGCACATAATTTGCAAACTGTATCGATAGAGGCAAGAATCAAGACTCGCAGGTTAAATCTTTAAAGCTCCATTGTTCACCGCGAGGCAATCAAGTATGCCGTTCGATCTTTCTCAATCTTTATAACAACGTGGCGACCAATTTGACTTTTGAGGTGGTTTTGTTGCACAAAGGTTGACTCTCAGTCACGGATTACCTAGTGGCTATGGTAACAAGCAAATCATATCAATCGCTGTGTGACGTGTGTTGTCTCGTTTGCCAAATAAGGTCTCCTATATTTTCATGTTCTTTTGAAAGTGACAGAGAGAAGAAGATACAAAACAAAGGGAGAGGCAAGGTGGCCAATCAGAATCATAGCATCTAGTTTGACTTCTTTTACGTATATAGATACTTGTTTATACGATTCGTCTATTGTATATACTTCGAAGCTCTTGCTTTTTTAACACGATCTTTTAAATAGTTTGGTGATGATGAGGCCTGCGACGCAATTCGTACGTGATGTATATTCAGTGCATTTCACATCACCATACCATACGTGACGTTCACATTTTCTAAACATTTCAAAATTCTACATTTCCTTCGCTTGTTCCTACTTCAGGAGAAAATAACGAGTAAACTCGGACAGGTTTCGAGCAACGATTATTTTATACGTCGAAAGTGGCACAGTGGTCGTGATGTAAATCTGCGGTGTAGTGCGTGACGTTAGGGCCATCACATTTGACTCACGAGTGGTTGGATTGGAGGGCACTCGCTTATGGTAGCTCCACGTTTAAGCCTTCTAGCACAATCACACGAAGAAACCCATATATTTCTTTATGGAAATTTGTTGCTAATTATCCCACCTACCTTCTTTTTTTTTACTCGAACCATAATATGTTGCTCACCAAAATAAGTGGTGAAGAGAGATAGGGATGCTGAGGCTGCTTAGTCTACAGAACCTCTTTCTACCCAGTTCTCCCATAATACGGGATGGAGTGGCACTTATGAATACGAACAACTTACGCAAGCTCACATAAACACCTTAATGGCCCACTCTAGATTGTTTATTTGTTTTGTTTTGGCCTTTCCCACCGTTATTCTTTCAAATCCAAGGGTTTTATTTTTGGTATTGCTGACTTTAAATAAGCATTTAATTACAACATACCTCTTAACCTTTTCACAACGTACTGAACCTTAAGAGCTCTAAATTCTCTCAATTCTGTTTTCGCTCTCCAACTTCATATTTTACTATGATTTCATATTATGAATGTCAATAATGCTTTCATAAAGGGTCCTGATGTTTTCAGTGTAGTACGTATGTAATGGGTTCACGAATGCGCTGCTGCTTAAGGTTCACTATATTTCATGCTGTTGGATACTGGTAGGTGTTACTGTGCACTCTTTTATTGTTTCTTCCACTTCACACCATATATTCTTTCAGCTGACTAATGCTACTGAGCCATATGAGGAAAATGAAACTGTTTGCGCCCTCAGCTTGATGAGTCTACTGGGCCATGAGAACTTGTTCTTTTTTTCTTTACAGATGAGCGTCTTTTGTCCCTTGTATATGCAACTAAACCAATTCGCAAGTCTAATTTCTTAATTAGAAGAGCTCGACAATGACTAGAATACGCAAACAAAAGGTATAATGCAAAAGCACGTAAGACGTGCCAACAATTTTGAAGAGGCTCGTCAAAACACACAAAACTTCTTTTAGTTAACACTTCTATCGACAAAAAAGCCACTGCCAGTGACTTCCCGTCATTGACAAAAAAAAAAACACAGAGCATTTCTTGTACCGTGATTAGTTTACACTTTCACATTCTCAGCAACGAAACAGCTTGAACTTTTCCCAAAGACAAAAGATCGGCGGATGTGGCTTTTCTGTCGAAAAAAAGTGTTTACAAAGGCAACTCTCACGTGTTTTGACGTGCATGTTCTAAAATCCTGACACGTCTTAGTTACATTCACATCATAATTTTTTCTGTTCGTATTTTAATTACTGCCGAGAAACATTCCTGAAAGCATACGCCGACACCAAAACGGCACACATATGGCTTCAATGCAATACGCAAAGCTCTCGCAGACCATTGCGAGAAACAAAACCATCGCATCGACTTCGACGTCAACCGGCTCATCACAATGGAAGGTAGCCGCACCGAACAATAATTAGTTTTTAGACTCTTAGCATATCCACACGACACCTGGATACATTAACTGGTCAACTGAATTGATTTTATGGATATGTAGGGTTTGATGTCCCAAAGCCACCATATGAATATGAGACGCCGTAGTGGAGGGCTCCAGAAATTCTGATCACCTGGACTTCTTTAACGTACACCCAAATCTAAGTACACGGGCCTACACTATTTTCGCTTCCATCAAAAATGCAGCTGCCGCAGCAACCGGTCAACTGGGAACCGGCCGAGCGTGTATGTTCACACACTCCAGAACCAATGTAGAAAACAACGCATTCGCAAAAACGACCGGGAGAATGGCGGTGGACAGGAGACATTAACCATAATTCACTAGCTTAGAAGTCGGCTGGTCAGTCACCCACTGAAGAAGAGATTAAGTGGGTCTTGAAACGTAGAGCCAGCTTTTAAAAATAAACACTAAAAGTAAACGTGGATGGATAGTCTGTTATACGTTACGATGCCACACAAATTTCTGTCAAATATATTACCTTCAAGTGAATGTAAACAATATATACAATCTCCGGTTATTATACATTTAGGGTCACAGACACCACTCAAGCGTTATATCAGGAGTTTTTTTTACCAGAAGTGGTTGGTATTGAACAAGAAAAATGAACACTAAGAAATGCAAGTTGATATCAGTAAATATAAATGTTGCAGTAGCTTTGCTACAAATGCATGAAAAAAAATCATCTTTCATTTTTGTTTGCTAGATTTGGGTGCACGTTAAAGAACCCCCGGTGGCCAAAATTTCCAGAGCCCTCCACTACGGCGTCTGTCATGATTATATGGTGGTTTTGGGACATTAAACCTCACATATCTATCAATCAGTTTTTTTTCCTCCGTTACAGTTTTAAGTTATTTATATGAACGTAAACAAGTTGCTCGCATACAAACAAATTGAAGTGGCATCATGTGTGGGAAACAAAGTTGTCCATTACAAGCTTAACGACCATAGATTTTCTAGGAGCTACTGCACAGTAACATTGTAAGCAAAGCGAATCAAGCAAAAACAGTGTACGCACTATCAAGGGTTGTTCATAGGAAGAACCATTCGGAAGAACGAGTCTCGAATGCCTGGCTATAGAAATTATGTTTCTTTTGTTGTTCGTCTCTCTCACACATCCTCACTTTGGCGACATGTTTCTGCATCGTATACACAGTGTGATGGAACCCTTTGTTTCAATATGACGGATATTTTCCGTCACATTTGCCCGGAAACAATTTAGGAGCCAGAGCGTGGCGCGTTCGTTAGGCGCAGTGGCACGCCTGTACGGGAAGTACGCAGCTAATGCGTGTATAGGGTGAGCAAGCAAAGAAGCTCGAGGGAACGGACGGGGAGGAGCCAGTAGCGAGCAGCCCTCCCCACAAAAGCTACGGCAGCGAACTGCTAATTGCTTTGGAAGCTTCCGGGGTGGCACGAAGAAGAACGGGAGCTATGGTAGCAGATGGAGAGCGGGAGGCTGAGTGCGTAGTTTCATCGTCACTCAAAGACAGCCTATAAAACGAAATAACGATCTTCCGAGTTTGTGTCAGGTTGCTGACTTTTGAAAATGTCGGCGTGTTTGCGTTGTAGCATGACGGCAAAAAATACGGGTGCAAGATAGTTGAAAAGCTAGCCATCCATATGAACGAATATGTACTTGGAGCACTTGTTCGGTCACAAATACGGTTTTGTTTTTTCCTCGGTTACAGTTCATCCACAAGTGTTCTACAAATAACACAAAGTAGAATCGAGAAATCTCTTACGTTTGGCGGTCCTTTTCTGTCACCGTCCATTTTCGCCATGGGTTCCGTGAAATTTTCATGAATGGCTTCCGTCACTGTACGGCTTGAAAAGCCAGCGAGTTTAATCACTGAGCCTTGGTTACACATTCTGTGCAAGAACTCTAGGGTAGGGTATTTTTTTTCATTGGGGGGGTTCGTGGTTAATATTTTGTGATCACCTCATCTTGTGGTACGAAGGTCTTTCTGCATAACTTAAATTCGGCAAACCATAGCTGCTAAGTGACCGAATTTCGACTGCTTCCCTTCTCACATGTCATTTTTGAGGAACATGTGATTGGTGCTGTAAGCTATTTAATAGTTGATGTTAATTTGCCATGGTCGGTTATCTCGATTTGTGTGTTGCGTCGAATAAAATTTCTAGGTCACACAAATAAAGATGCACTGATTCTCAACGCAAAATGAAATAAATAATAAACTGCCAAATGCAACAAAAATACGCCTAAATTTCGTGCGCCAAGACACTGTTTTTGGTGGTGCTTTACCCCGTAAACCAAAAAAATTGACATGCACAAAATTTTCTTTCATTCTTTTAGGTGTTTATTTTTCTGAAACAGGCTCATGAAACTTGCTTAACAAAAAAAATTCTTAGTCTACTGCCTCAATCTGAGCATCGACTAAACAAGAAAAAATGAAATAAGTAGAATGATCCCGTGAAATGAAGAAAAAATACCAACTCGGTAAGCTCTGAACACATCGCACTCAAGGAAGCTACGAAAGCTCAAATAGAGGTCATTTAAACCTCCTGGGAGAGGTTTGTTTTTTGTTCTTTTTATAAACAGCTCTGGCGCGCAAAGCTGGCTAAGTGACTTTCTCTGGGAAACTTCGAAACGCACAAAGTCGTATCAAACACGACGCTTCTTCTCTACGGCTTATTCTGAACCATCTTGCGATTTTTTTTTTCCTTTCTTGCAATGCCTTTTGCGGCTCTGAGGTATTGTTACCACATGTTACCAAGCAAACAAGCGAATACTGATCACACCAAAAAAGCCCACGAGAAGCGATAACAGAAGGAATTTTCTTATTCTCTAAACTATTTTTAATTTTAAATGGATAATGCAACTCACAAGCGAATGATAGTTTAAAAATTTACATATTTCTTTTGTATACAGTGCTAATAGGCGCAATTATGATCAAAAGCGCATTGCTTTTTTCATTTTCTCTAGTGCAGTCCCCGTTCGGTCGAAGGCACATTGCCAGAACATTATTATTGTTACTTGTTCATTCCGCCAACGTATGTTTGACATCAACACTCAACTATAGGCGTGCGCCCGGGGAGGAGGTTCAGAATGGGCACCCCTTTCCCCCTTGTCATTTACATTATGAGAGGGGGGGGGGCGAATGGCACAAAGTTTGCCCCATATAATGCTCAATAGAATGACAAAGAAGCATCCACGCATATTATGTGGCATGATCACGCTCACAGTATAAGCGCTCAGTGCGGGCTATAAAAAGCTATCACTGCTCAGATTAAAATTACGGTCAACAACTTATGCCCCAAAATAAAATAATGAACAAAGATAACCATGATGTATTTGCGAAAATTCACTTTTAAGTATCACTGGAAACGTTTCAAAAACATGTGGCTCGCTCTGAAAGCTCCCCAAGGAGGGCGCTTTCAAACCGAGTGTGAAAGTCCCTGCCTTTAAGGCCTGACCACACCCACGCGTAGCAGTGCGTCAACGCGAGGCTTTTTGACGCAGCGTGGCTCCCTCTCCAATTGCAGAGAGGGCACGTAACTTCGCTTATAGCCATGCGTCCTCTCTCTCCGTAAGGAGAGGGCACGGCGCCACGTCAAAAAGTCATGCGCTGACACTGCTGCTAAGCCTATGTGTGGTCAGACCATTACGCTTCTGCGGCACGGCGTCACTGCGTGTGGTTGGGGAAACAACCTGAAGAAGCTCGCCGAAGACGACGCCTATCTCAATTACAGTTACAAGTAGAAGGTCGATAACGTGCAGCAAAAAGTCGCGCACATGTCGCACACGAAGTTTTCGAATATCCCACTCGTACCGGGCAAACCGTAACTGCTTACCTTAAACATTTACGTCTTCGGCGCATTGGTAAATATATCATGATGAAACCCTTTGAATATGAATCACTGGGTTCTCGTTCTACGTACTTTTTCAAGTTTCACAGTACTGAAGCTGTCATACGTTTTTTTTGTTCTTTCTATGCGCTTATATTACATAGTCAGAAAATCAAACTTGTGCCTGCTAAAATGGTGCAGTGAGAATACACAGCAGGGTTATTGAAAATCGCCCCGCCGTGGTGGTCTAGTGGCTAAGGTACTCGGCTGCTGACCCGCTGGTCGCGCGTTCCAATCCCGGCTTCGGCGGCTGCATTTCCGATGGAGGCGGAAATGGTGTCGGCCCGTGTTCTCAGATTTAGGCGCACGTTAAAGAACCCCAGGTGGTCAAAAATTTTGGAGTCCTCCACTACGGCGTCTCTCATAATCTAATGATGGTTTTGGGACGTTAAACCCCACATATCATCATCGGTTATTCAACATTGCTCAGAAAAAAAATACTTCTCAAGGTTCACGAGAACATTTCTTACACTTTCTGTTGCAAAGATGACACTTTAACAATTGACTAAAGACTGCTTTGGCTGTAACGTGAGCTATTTTGCAACCGTAAAATGGTCTCTACCCTTCGCCTCCTCTGACTTAGTACTCCTGTGGTGTTTGCTCTGTTGACCGTGGGAGCAAGGAGCATTTACATTCATACAGATGTAATGTTTGTTATTAATGAGCATCAAAGAAATGACTAGTGCACGCGTTCATGACGTAACTATAACCTTCGAGATAAATCATTACGAAGCAGCATTTGTTATTGATCTGTTTATTTTTGCTGTGTTATTATGTTTTTGAACACTATATATATTTTTAGCATGAAGGAACTCGACGCAATACCAGTTACAAGCACGAAGCAAGCATATCAGTGAAAGTACTTGTAAATTCAAACGCTGTAAAAAGTAGGTGTTTTGAAACCATTATGGTTCTCGTCAGAATGCATTGAAGAAAGATAATCCCACTCATTATGCTCGGACACTTTTTCAATGGGAAATGATTCATTCTGGCTTAACAGAACACTAACCCTAGTGATGCATATTTGGAACCGTTGGGTAACCAAATTTGCGTGCTGGTACAAAAATCGGAAGTGTTTGGCCTGTGCACTTCAACAGCGAATCGAGAAAGCACTCTGAAGAACAGTGTGAGAACAGTTGTATTCTGATATGAGACTTTGCTATCCATGGTATGGCGTCGTCTTTGATCTAGCGGCAGCTGGCAGCAACGCATTTTGTGCGGATTGATTGATACGACAAAGAATGACAGTAGGTGCCTTGCTGAGTGAACTCGCATATGTCTACAGAAGAAAGTAAAGAATTCCGAGTTATCTTAGCCTCAATATCTTATATTGATGGACTAAGGGAAGAGAAGGAAACAGGAGATGGCGCAATTGCGGGGGGTTTAAAGGGGGTATGGACCAGTTAGTTGTATATATATTAAAACATTTTTGCGCGCTACAAGTAAACAAAATCGACGAAGAACAATACGGAACAGCAATCGTGATGTGTTCTCTCGTATCATTCTTTTTTTGTTAATCTGTTTTTTTTCCTTGTAGCACGCAAAAAGTTTACACTAATCTGAAGCAGTTTTTTAAAATTCTATATATGACCATATATAGTTACGAGTGACCTGGCAATTCTTGTGGCTAAGCAAGCTTTCTCTTCGTCTGATTTCATTATACAAACGGGCACGGCGTGTATGTTCCTTCATATCTGCGATGTTGTTCTTTAATGCTCACAACTGGCTTCTGGTTTATTCTGTTAACATTATCTTCAGAGAGCAAATAAATTGCCAATGAAGGCAGGGAAATTTTCTCATCAATTGCGAAGAGGTGAAGCGTCCTTTTGCGACGCACCTTTCATAAACTATTGCTGATGAGAAGGATGCGGGAAAGAGCAGTAACAACGTTGTACGTCCCGGGCACACTGCACCAGAAAGACCCATAAATGTAGGCAATGTACTCAATATGGACATTTTCTGTCATTTGTCTAATGCAGACTAGTGCGATCAACGCAGACGTCGTGTTAAAGGTCACGAGCTTGATTAAGTAAGTCTCCGCCTGAGCTCCACGCGAACGGCCACAATCACTTTCTGGTATTTCAAGATGCAAGCCCAATTAGCGCATTTTTGCTGCATTTTCCCCTTTCTGCGCTACACTTCAGCACATGCAGCGAGTGATTATGAAAGTACGAGCACGGTAGTCCTAATGAGTGCTAGCTAATGAGTGCATACTAACGACTACAAATGAGTGAATGCACTGCAAGTTCACCGTGGAGCCGTAGTTTACTTGAGTCCGAAGAAATGTTGGTGTGTTAGACATCCTGTTTTACGCGAGAGTCAAGTTTCTTTGGGTTTTTTCGCTGTGTTTACGATTGAAGACAAAACGAAGCAGCACTGTAGCTACAACTCTGAATCTGTAAGATTACCTGCAACGGCTACCAAATGCAAGAGGTTTTATGAGAAAACGAAGATATTTGATATTATTATCGCTTTCATAATGTAAGTTCAGACACGTTGGTGTTTGTAGTGTTAGCAGTTATACGAAGAAGGGTGGCTGCATGAAAGTATTATATAAACCAAGTAGTGTAAATGTATACTTGAATAGTTGAATTGTTAAAATTTTCCTAATGCGTGGATGGGCAGAAAAGTAGTAGCAGTAGTAGTAGTAGTAGTAGTAGTATTAGCAGCAGCAATCCGCTTCCTCTTTTCCTCTTCTGTGGTGATCTAGTCGAGCCAGGTGGTGATTGAAAAATAAATCGTACCTCTAGTCAGAAACGTACTCAAGGCGCACAGTCTCTTTTCTCGGAGAACTCGGGCACTGAGGAGCAGTAATTAATTCAAAATAAAGGGCAGCTCATAAAATAGCAAGAATGCTGATTAAAAACAGGCAACTTAATTTTTTGAGGCTCAAATTTATATTATCTAGAATGCTGTTCGCGAGATGTCATACACAGCTTAAGAAGTTTTCGATAGATGTCTAGCTGCACATCGGGCTGACGTCAGCAAGCATACTTTTAATAATATAGGTATGTGCAGCACGATAAGCGCTATGGCACAGAAAATAGACACATTTATTACAATGTCAGCTAGGGTGACATTTCTGGCGGCCTAGTTTAGTGCGGACTTGTGTAGGTTAACACAGTTCGTATGTCCCATATTACTGGAATCTAACCAACCACATTTTATCTCTCCATATTTCCTTGAATAAATGTTAAAGAGGCCTGCTCCCTGCAACGAACGAAATCCAAATGCAGTACTTAAACTGCTGCTCTGCAAGGTGTAAAAATTTGGCAAATTTAAAATAACTCGTGATACGATAACAGATTAGTAAAGTGGCCAAGCGTCAAAAATGTTACGTTGAGCAAAGTTACTTCCTGAAGCGCTTAGTCCCTAATGAACACAAAGTGCGTTCATCGACGCTCCCTTGAAGGCTGATATAATTTTGAAGCTTCTTTTCAATGCGTGACAGAGCAAACTCCGAGCACTGCGTGGCCACCTGGAACTTCTAAATTAAAAGCTGGATATTGTTTAGCTTACTCAGGTAAATAAAATTGGGGGGATCTTTCCTTCCGCAGAAATATATATTCTCCACAGTATTGGTAAAATCACCACTCATCTATTATCAGTAACAAACTAAAAAAGAAGATAAGCAAGAAAATAGCGAAAAATTGTTTAACGAAAATGTCATGCACTACAGAATTAACACTGGTTGTGTAGTGAACTACACCGTTGTGCACAGACGCTTCGCGAAGAAAGTGCTGTACTCATTTGACAGATGGGAAAAAGCTGAGTAGGGAAGCACAGCACAGATAAAGAGCGTGTGTTCTCCTTAAAGAACGTTCACCCTCAACCATGTTTCTATAGAGATAGCGTGAACATGACTGCAGACTTACTGTGCAGTAACAGTGCAAGAAGAGTCCTTGGGCCCCAGGCGCAAACGGCGTAAAGCAATTAGCGATGTTGCGGCCTGAGCCACCACAAACATGGCGCTCGTGGTGGCGGCATACAGCAAGGTTCACCTCGCTTGGGGAATGCGGTAAATCGTATTGCGACCTACACTTTGTGCGTCACTACAATTCGTTGTTGTTTTTGCTTCGACTAAAGGGAACTCGCCGGCACCGCTGGGAATTGTCTCGGGCAGCCCAAAGTCATTCATTCGGTGACCATTGCGCAAGAAGGCTTAGGCATCGGGAAGTTGTTCCTTCGCTCAAAAAGCAAGCAGAACTGGGAGGGAAGGGAAAAAAAGGAAATAAAGCTGCAAAAGCAAGAAAACGATCCAAAGCAAAGTGAAAGTAGCAAAGCAGGAAGTGTGGGAAAGACGAACGAAGCATAAAGGCCGCGCTTGTTTTTAAGGTGCCATAGTATACCGAAGGAAGACTGTTCTAACAACGATCGATGTACCTGCTGAATTTGCTGTCTTCCTGTTGGATGTTCACGCAACGTTTGACCAAGCGAACAGGATGTTTGCATTGCTTGCGATTTGAACGTTCCTTCTTTATCATAATCTGTTGTTTCGAGGAAACGCTACGATATACATGGTTTGATATAATGGCATAGTGAATTCTACCTGTTCCCTGTGTTACTAAGCTCGCATATTAATAGTGGCAACGTGAACATCCATCATGAAACAGGGCTGCTTCCAGATGCTTAAAAAATGGGTTAACGATGAACGATAACTGAAGAGACATACCGCGGTTAAAGGGCTAAAGTGGTGTGCACGTCAACAAAAAGGCGGTGGGTTTAATTTTATTGAAGGACGCGATAACTGACCTAAAATTACGACAAAAGGCAAAAAAGAAAAAAACTCGCGTCTTTATATTGAAGTGCGTGCTAAGACATCCCTTGAAATGAAATCAATAAGGTATCCCTACGGCATGTGTACAAGGATATCATGAAAATGTTTTACGTAAAAACCCACAGTAATAAACTGAATATTTTAAGCTCGAATAATGCACCGGTGAGTATTTCTTAAAACTTCGAAGACATTTTCTTCAGAATCAGAACAA
Source organism: Rhipicephalus annulatus (assembly GCA_013436015.1). Taxonomy (NCBI): domain Eukaryota; kingdom Metazoa; phylum Arthropoda; class Arachnida; order Ixodida; family Ixodidae; genus Rhipicephalus; species Rhipicephalus annulatus. The sequence goes on from WOVY01004617.1 coordinate 74,313, forward strand.
GCGTGGTCAATAACATAGAAAATTGGCATGAGGTGGAGACATATTACGTCACAAGTTCTCCATACTGTCAATGTATTGGGGTTTTCTTTTCGTGATTGTCAATTCGCCAGTTGGAAATTGGTATCTTTCGTGCAACACGAAACACAAGCCTTCCGAAACAAAAAAATGGCACCATATCCACAGAGTGAGTGATGGAGAGTGGGGCGTTCTTGCTTCCGTCTGTCCATGCGTCCGTCTGTGTGACCGTCCATGCGTCCATCCGCCCGTCCGTGCGTGTGTCTGTTCGTGCGTCCATCCATGCATCTGTCTGTGTGTCCATTCGTCCATCTATTCAACACTCTAGGTACCACCATCTCGCATCTTTTCATCATATATTCCCCATATAGAAGCACCGCCATCCAGCGGACATTCCAAGGACTAAACGAGAAGTGGCACACGCACACTTTCTTACGGCTTGCGCTTCGGGTCTACTTCCCACCTTTAACCACATCAAGTTCATGGTATATACTGGTTCATGGTAGTTCACTCTATTCATGGCACTGCGGCCCCAACGCTCGCTAAACCTTTCTAAAACCAAGAAGGTTACGCCCAGCGAGTATAACGTAGCAACCTTTTCCTGTCAGATAGTGCTCAATGTACATGTCAATGGCTGCTAATGGGAAATGAGAGACAGGAGAATTCGGCTTTTACTTTCTCACGGCTTGCGCTTCGTATCTACTTCCCACCTTTAACCACCTCGAGTTCATAATATATACTAGTTCATTGTATTCATGGCACTGCGGCTCAACTACTAAAACTGAGGAGGTTACACCCAGCGAGTATAACGTAGCAACCCTTTCTTGTCAGATAGTGCTCAATGTACATTCCAATGGCTGCTAATGGGGATCAGAGCGTGTGCGTTAACTAAAAGCTGAATGCTCCTATCTCTCAATCCCCCTTAGCAGCCACTGGCATGTACATTGTGCACTATTTTTTATTGTTCAACAACGCACAGAAGAAATCTCTCACCGGCACTACCCTGGAAGTCAAAATGTTATACTCGTTACACACTACAACGGCTACGAGGGACGAATGGGTGCCGTTATAAGGAGCTTCGCCCCAAAAAACATTTTCCTGTGTTCTATGTCTTGGCAATCGTGGCACTGATTTTATCCACAAACCTAGCGTCCCTTAGTCCCCTGTCCCTGACCAAGCTTCCTGCAGCCAAGAAACAACATCGGCCTAACCATGCATGACCTGACCTATACGTGACCTGGCCCACAATAAACACGGCCTGTTTCACGAAGGTGTTGATACCACTGAACTCTACTGGGCGTGTTGTAGTGGTGAAGGAACTCAAACGTGTTGATGACCGAATAATGTACCGCGTTACTTCAGTTCGCAGGGAAGAATAAGCCTTCGCAGATAGTTATTTTTTGTTTTTGATCACACGCATTCTTTATTTTATCTTTTTGATGCCATCTCTGGTTCCTTAAACGCATGTCATCTCTGCAAATGCTGCTTCAGTACTTCTTGTTTTCTTTCTTAAGTAATAACCCACCCCTTCCCTTCATCTTACCAAGACAAATAACACAAGCTATATACAATAAAATCTTACTTAGACTAGTTGTACCCACACTACTTTATTTCTTGGTCACGTACTAGCTGCACACCATTCAACCCAATCTTCTGTCTTCTATGAATGAGCGGTGACCAGCAAGAATGGCTTCCCAAGAGAGATGGCAAATCGTGCGCGACTGGGCTCACGTCTTCCGCGCACTGCAGTTATGAGACGGGGCCGGCTTTTTGTTCAACCAAGGAGCAATCTAATCGTTATTTCTTTCCTTACCATTCGTCTCTCTCTCTCTCTCTCTCTCTCTCTCTCTCTCTCTCTCTCTCTGTTTAATTGTGTTTGTTCTGCATTAGCTGCCCATTCATCCTTTTATTACTGCGTCTGGGAAATAGGATTCTACGTTTATGTTTTAAACGATTGCAGTGTTTCCGTGAAAGTCTGTACTGCCGAGAACACTTGGCATATATTCTTAGCGTTGTTTTTGCTGTTTTGTCACGATGGACCACGTTAGGCTTGTGTCCTTGCATATACGACGTCGTTGATGTTATCGCTGTGTGGTACGAGGTTTCAACAAGATTACCAGCATGTTCAAGAAAGCAAGCAATATTTAATATATATCGACTGAGTAAGTGTCATCACGATAAATAATTTAGTCCGTCATGAACGGTCTGATGCTCAATTGACTTCATAGGATGACTTTATAAATCTGCTGTCTTTGAAAGCAGACAATAACTTACTTCTTTAACACCTATTGACAGCATCTACCGCGGAAACGTGCAATGCACCCACAGGCCTTGTTATGTTTTGAACTCTTCTTCACACAGTTGATTCCCAAGGGACAGGCGATGATGTTCGGTGTTGAATAAAGCGGTATCCATCGCTACATTTTCGGTCATGTGATGATATGTCGAGCATGGATATACTGTTGCAGGCTCATTGTAATAAGAGTAGTGCGCAAGGTCAAAAAAATGTGAATTAAGAAAGGAAAATGGTTCTCTAACGAATCATCGCGCCACTCCGGTGGTTTTTTTTTTTTTTGTCTAGATCTTCAATCAGGTATACCTCAAGGGCTGCAACTAGTGTTCCTAGGTGCACATATATGCTATAATAATGAAACGCTTCTGCTAACTACCACAGGTATCTACGTGCGCTGTACTTTGGCAGGGACGCAACTTGCGAGAATTGCGGAGCTTTTCGATCCATAACTGCGGATTTACAAAGGCAAAACGGTACAAAAAGACGAACGCGTTTAGCCCAGAGCTTGTATTTACGTCCGGATTCGCCAACTACTCTGTCACCGTTTGCATGTTCTTCGAGACCAGCGCTGCAAATTTGTTCACTACATCGAAATACATCTTTCAGTGCTACATTGTGTCAGTGTCAAATGACTATGTTACTTTTGGCAGTGACGTGTCTTACATCCACTTTATTCCATAAATAGATACATCGTGAAAACGTTCTTCGCGTCGATCCGATATTCGATACGCACAGATAAACGAAGTCTATCAGGCTCGCTGAGTAAATTAATCCCTCTCACGACCCTTGCAGTGGTTTCAGCGAGCACCTAAAAGATCACTTCTGTCTGCTCTTTCAACAAAAGATAAATAATTTATCTAATAGGTGAAATAAAAAAAAGTTGAATATCCCACGTACAGGGGGAAACGATGATATGAGAAGCACGAATGAGAAAGGTTGATATGTTTCTTTAAAATTAGCACAACGTTACGAGGTGGAGGTGAATTATGCCGTACATAACTTCCGTGTTAAGATTATCATGTTTGCACAAGCCATATACTTTTGTCATCCATTGACGACACGTAACACCAGATTTGGTATATGTGGGGCTAGCAAAACGGCCGCGAGCGTATCATGAAAGGCTCAATATACTCCAACGTAGCGTTGACGTGCGCACACGCTGAACACTGCGACGCTACGTTAGCAAAACGCGAGCACTCCACGGTCTGACGTCAGGCGCGACCGGCGCGACCAGCGTCCGTCGGCGTGACCCGACGGCAACCGGCACGAAATGCGAGATGCCGCATTTCGCGCTGATGCGTTACCCAGACAACACTGCGTCTGTGTTTAGAAGAAGTGGTTAACGATTTACAGTACTTGGTACTGTACTATGGGAGAGCTCAAAGCCGTCCCTGATCAATACACGCAATGATGTCGACGAACTTATCCGAACGTCTTCCTTATGGCGTGGCTTGGGCGTCCCTCGTAGTACGTTACCACCAGTGGCACATACCCTAAATAGCTATAACATTTGACCTCCAAGGTGGTGCCGGCAAGAGATTTCTTCTGTGCGTTGTTTCACAATAAAAAATAGTGCTCAATGTACATGCCAATGGCTGATAATGGGGAATGAGAGACAGGAGCATTCGGCTTTTAGTCAACGCGCACGCTGCGATCCCCATTAGCAGCCATTGGCATGTACATTGAGCACTGTCGGACCAGAAAGGGATGCTACATTATACTCGCTGGGTGTAACCTCCTTAGCTTTAGAAAGGTTTAGCGAGCGTTGAGCCGCAGTGCCATGAATACAATGAACTAGTATATACCATGAATGAATTCGAGGTGGTTAAAGGGAGGAAGCAGATACGAAGCGCAAGCCGTAAGAAATTAAAAGCTGAATCCTCTGTCTCTCATTTCACATTAGCAGCCACTGGCATGTACATTGAGCACTATCTGACAGGAAAAGGTTCTACGTTATACTCGCTGGGCGTAACCTCCTTGGTTTTAGAAAGGTTTACCGAACGTTGGGCCGCAGTGCCATGTATACAGTGAACAATTATATACCATGAACTCGAGGTGGGGAAAGGTGGGAAGTAGACCAGAAGCGGAAGCCGTAAGAAAGGGTGTGTGTGACACCTCTTGTTTAGTCCTTGGAATGTCCGCTGGATGGCGGTGCTTATATATGGGGAATATATGATGAAAATATGCGAGATGGTGGGACTTGGAGTGTTGAATAGATGAACGAACGGACACACAGACAGAGGCCTGGATGGACGCATGAACGGACGCAGGGGTGAATGCATGAACGAACTCAGGGACGGGCGCACGAACAGACTCATGGACGGTCACACAGACGGACGCATGAACGGACGAATGCTTCGCCCCACTCTCCATCATTCACTGCGTGGATATACTGCCATTTCTTTTTCGTGACAGAGGGCGCATGCGTCAAAGCGCATGCATCAAAGCAACGCAGCACGGCGCGCGCCTGCGAGTATATATGGCAAGACCGTCGCCTCACGTGGCAACGCCAGCGTGACCTGACAAAATGAACGCCGGTGAGCACTCACACCACGTCACTTCGAAATGTATTGGCGCTTTGACTGTGGCATGTAGTAATGTTCTCAAATCACATGCATCTCACGATTATCATGATTTCACCAGTCACATATCTTCTTCATCCATTGACGTCACGTAACACTAAATTTGGCATATGTAAAGCTAGCGAAACGGCCGCGAGCGCATCATGAGTGTGGCATGTAGTCATGTTGTTACATGACACGCATGGCATGATTACCATGTTCGTATGTGTCCTTTACCTATGTCATCCGTTCGCGTCGCGTAATACCGAGCTTAGTGCATGTGAAGCTAGCGAAATGGCCGGGAGCGCATCACGAGCGTAGCATGTAGTCATCTTGTTACGTGACACGCATCTCATGATTGTCATATATGCACCAGTCACATGCCTTCGTCATTCATTCACGAACCGTAAAAACCAAATTTGGGATATGTGATGATAGCGAAACGCCCGCGAGGGCATGATGAGCTTGGCATGTAGTCATGTTGTTACATGACACGCATGTCATGATTGTCATGTGTGTTTGGAAAAAGTTGTTAACGATTTAGAGTACCCGGTACTCTACTATGGGAGAGCAAGAAGCCGTCCCGTGGACCCCGCCCACGCATGTGCTGCTAACGGAGTGTCATGGTAGAATCTGTCGCTTGTGTTCGCCATACAATCATGTCATACCAGACCAGTTTTGCAGCATGCCATGTCAACGAGACCACCGCATGTTCTCCGGGGTAGCTCAGTGGTTAATGCCTCGCTTTCACGACGCAGAGATCTCACGTTCAAATCCGTGCGCCGGAGTACTTTTTTGTTAGATTTTCAAGGTATGACTAGTCAAATATGTTGATTGATTGATTTGTGGAGTTTACCGTCCCAAAACCACCATATGAATATGAGAGACGCCGTAGTGGAGGGCTCCGGAAATTTTGACAACCTGTGGTTCTTTAACGTGCACCCAAATCTGAGCACACGGGCCTACAACATTTCCGCCTCCATTAGTCAAATACTTTCTTCATGCAGTTATGTTATGCCATATCAAGTTTGGTACTGATACCATTATCGAAACTGCCAGGAGAGCTAAAACTCGTAGGTAGCTAATCAGAGTGATAGGTAGATATATAGATACGCGCAAAGTCGCCGAAGTTCGCTAAGAAATACTTCGCATTTGAAACGAAAAGAAACCAGAAATCTTTAGCGGTATCGCGGCTTTCAGCAACCTTACTAAGGAAACCAGCTCCCACCATAAATAACTTTTTATTCAAGAACAGTTTCAATACCCGTCCAACATCCTCCTGTTACCTCTATTTTTTCCAAGATATGTAAGGGGCTCAAAGGATCTGTGGGGCCCCCGACAGTTTACGTGAAATTTTGAGCATGAGCAAAAAAAAAGCCTCATAAATTTCACGTAACCGTCGACTGAAAGCACCTGAAGTTGGCCGGAATACTATTTAGTCTTTCTCGTCGTCTGAATACAGTAATGTGCCCCGCTGTGGTGGTCTAGTGGCTAAGGTCTTCGGCTGCTGACCCGAATTTCATCGAATCTTGGCTGCAGCGGCTGCATTTCTGATGAAGGCGGAAATGTTGTGGGCTCGTGTGCTCAGATTTGGGTGCACGTTCAAGAACCCCAGGTGGTTTAAATTTCCGGAGTCCTCCACTACGGCGTCTATCATATGGTGGTCTTGGGACGTTAAACTCCACATATCAATCAATCAATACAGTAATATACGGCCAACAATAAAAAAACTCGCAGTTTTTCCGCAGAAGCGGAGCAGTAAGTGGGAAAATAACAAATCAGAGGGCTACACCAATTAAGCTTTTCTTCGCCAAGCAGCCAGTACTTTTCCATCGGGTGTCACGTATATCAGCGCAAACGCTGATATAAGAAAATGCAGCTGCTCTATGGAACGAGGTGTTTTTTCACGCCCCCTGTCGTCATGAGGGCGGTGACTGCGCTGTCGAGATAGCATGTGAGCACCTCTCACAATCACGCTCTTATGAGAGAGCAAACAACTTTAATGAATGCCAACAAACCCAGTCCGGGCCCACGAATAAAAAAAGAAAACAAGGCCTATAGCCACCGTACAGCCCTGCGCCTTCATGATGTCTGTAGAAGATTCCACTAGCCACTTCTCCAGGGTCGCAGGTCTTGGGTTCGTAGGTATGTACTTGAGGCTCTCGCCTATGGCTGCACGACCATTCATAAAGTCCCTCAGAAAGTGAGCGTTATCCGGGAATCCAACGCAGGCCACGCAAGCAGGAGACCCGTTTTTGCCTTGCATGTAGTGCTGAATGGGTGTGTCATTAAAGAGTAAGTTTGGGCCCGCCTCACCAGGGCTGCCTCGCGTTTCGTCATGAAGTGAGGATAATCGGGATAAACCGTGCAATTGCTGTGTATCTGATCTAATCGTTCTCACCTGTATAAACATGCCATGGCGAATAATCTGGTATGCTTCTGTGAATCCGGCTACGACATAGGAGGGCTCGGGAGAGCTACGCGGGACATGGCGTGTGCCACTTCATTCCCTCTACCTTACCCCGGATACCTGACACCGAGTGGCTAGGTATCCACTGTATTCGGATACGTAACAAAGGGTAGTGGTCTAAGTGCTTCGCAAGCGCTCTGTAATGACCGAAATTCACTCGCTCCCCTTCGAGGGGCACCCCTTCGAGCTCCTTTCCGCTACGAAAGGCACTCAAAGGGGAGTGCGGCGTTTTTTCTTTGCTTGAGGAACTATCGACGGCAGGTCTCGTACGCGGCGGGGACGTTACTGCATGGTTATTTCATGCATGACGGAAACAGCCGGCTCCTTTTATATATATATGCTTCAGCTGCGCTCATCTCCTGCGCTTACGTGCTTTCACTAGCGCGTAGAGCCTATGATACGAAGGGTAATGTTAGCCAACGGTGCTCTGTACCCACCACGACTGCGATGCCGACAGCAAGAACACACCAAAGGTCTTCAAACATCGCTATCACAATAAAAAAGAAAATATGGTACATAACGTTTTGAGCGTTTGAGGATGAATGATAACAGCTATAAAAATATTAAGGTAGCAAAAGTGATCGCGAATGTTGCAAGCAAGATACGAAGATAGAAAAAAAGCAAAAAAGAAAAAATAACATTTAGGGAAGGGCTTTTGAACAGTAGCCGGTAACGAAGGATACGTTGTTTCTTCAGCCTCCTCTTCTTTTTCTTCTTTCAACCAATTCACTCTGCATTGTCGCATTGCTAGAGGAGAACTTATGTTTCTCAACACGAGAACACGCCAAAAAGATATACTATAGAAGCGCTCAAAGTGTCTGACAATGAGAATGCGGAACTTCAGAGCGGAAGTTCTAAAGAAGTTTTTCTTTCAGCATTCAGCAGAACTGGACGCATTCCTCGCGTTCGTTCATGTAAGATCTCTTAATTCTCTTCGTGTCTGTAACACTGAATCTTTCGCACGAATCCCACACGTACCGAGAATGCCATTTCAGGTTGTTATAGGAGGCTGCGAATGGCATCATCACAAGCTGAATTCTGCACTTCCGATCATTTTATACAAAGTGGTAATATGCCGTTTTTTTCTCATTGGAGCAAATATCTAAATGAGTGAGTAACGCCAGAAAGAGAGAACACGTTCTCTGCTTTTCTTTGTTACCACATGGCACACAACTCTGCATTGCCTCCTAAGCATCATTGCTCAGAACGTTTCTAGCGCAGCGAGGCTTCTGCCTCAAAATACAGTTGCATTTTTCTCCAAGGAGTTTATTTTTGTTGCAACATAATGTGTTTTTTTTACTGTGATGATGGGAGAGCGAGCGGAGATCTGATAGCATAATATTATTCTCTTTTCCGGAGCATGGAATTTAATGTATGACGCGGCTCGAAGCCAGCGCTTAACGGTGAATATTTTTGGCTCACTTATAGCAGTGTTGCCGTTGGGTGGATTTGAGAAGGAGCCAGAACTCAAGCCACAAAAACAAAAAACACAAAACCCGCAATACTATTTGGTTTTATTGCCATTGTCCCGGCCGTTTAATAGAGAAGTGATAATATAAGCAGACTTTCGTGCCATATCCCGTTTTCAATATGCAGCGGGAGAGAAATATGAGCTCTTTTTTTCTTCTTGGTGGTGTTTCAAGCCACTAATTAGTTGCAAACAAATCAATAGCGTATATAGAATTCAGGGTATCTGCGTACATTACAAGTAGAGTAAAGTTCTTGCTGTATGCAGAGTACGTGACTCCGGAACTTTCTAGTCAATGACACAGTAGAAAAGGGAAATGCTGGTATAATTTTTGCACTGAAGCTTTAGGCAAACTTTGAGTTGTTTGCTGTATCACATTTTTTAAAGCTGATATGTGTTAAAGAACTTAGGTGTGCCCCACTACTCCCACTGGTTCACTAAAAGAAAAATAACACTTATTACCATGCCCTTCTGGCGTCAGCAGTGAAATTCGGTTGGGAAGACATCAAGTTCTTTGAATGGCACTTTTTCTTTTCGGCCAAGCTGCGACACGTCTTAATTTGATGGAGTTCGACTTGATGATGTCAATAAGAGTAACTATTGAAGTGGACAGCTTTATGATAATAGTGCAACATAAACGGGCATTTCAGCAACTCTACTCTCAGTGGTGAAAACTCTGCACGAGTTGTGAAAAGTAGAATTAAGCAATATTGTAGAGCCAATAGCTTGAGTTTCTCTTTTTGCCAACCTTTCAACCAACCCCTGCAACTTTCATCATTGCATGTTGGTTGGGACAACGTGGCACCTGAAGGAGTCGTTGCAAATCTGAAGTGAGTTTTTCATAGTGCAATAGAAAATAACACGCTACATGTTCAAAGTCAAGTATGAAGTATACTTGACGTGATAGATCCTTTTTCAAATGTTTGTTGCGTACTGTACTCCATGAGTTTCACGTCGAGAGTAGGCATCTGTGAGTGAAATGAGTTCTAGAGGAGGCATTCGGCAATAAGGCAAATTCTCTTTGATTTTCTGGTGTCACAGCGCGCAATGGGCATTAAAATCTGATGTTTTAAGTGGATGCCTGTGTTTTGCGGGTTTAAGCCCAAGGGAATATCAGAAAAACTATCATCATCATAAACGGGTATGTGCCAAAGAAATCGCGTAAATCCCACCACTTACAAGTTCCTTTGAAAAGAAAGAAGGCAACAGCTAGCCTCATGCAACGAGAGAATATTACGTAACGGGAAGGACAACGACACTTTCAAAAAGATCCCTGTGGCATCGAATGCGTATACGCCAACGCCTTGCCCATGTCGGCTCTGTGACTATGTTTTAACTCGATGAACCTCTGATTGATATATGGGGTTTAACGTCCCAAAACCACCATACGATTATGAGAGACGCCGTAGTGAAAGGCTCCGGAGGCTCCAACCACCTGGGGTTCTTTAACGTGCACCCAAATGTGAGCTCATTTTTATTTCTGCAACTTTAATCGGTTGACATAAATAACCTGCTTCTTGATACAATAGCGTAATTTTGGTGCTATCGAAGAACCTGCTTATATGTGGAAAAAGAAATTCACCAGAACGCATTGTTTCTTTCATGTTTAGCAGTTATATGAATACAAATTGCGCATTTTTGCCGTCGCCGTCACCGTAAAGTCCAAATTGATGACAGCAATATACTCATTGTATGTACAATATAAGATCGAAAGCTTGAGAAGACTATAACGGTGTGTGTGGCTCAAGCATACATAAAGGTGTCCACGAAGGAGCGTGAAGGCGCCAGAGGTGCGTGGCTCGGGAAACGATGACTTTGGATCAAAACGGCGCAGCTCGTGAGCTTTCTCAACAGACATATATACAAGGCTCATACTCTCGTAGGTGCTGTGCTCCCACCACTTTGCGTTGAGGTGACAAACAGCAGAAAAACTACTTCGCTCCTCAGAGTGGCCATGTCATTTTGTCTTTGGGGGCATTCTGTAGATTTACTTCGTATCAAACCATGAAGAAGTTACCAGCTAGTGCTACTTCGTAAAACAATACAATTATTTTTATTCTATTGATTGTTTTTCTTTTTCCGCAAAAATGTGTCATTTAAATTTTTTTACGGCAGGAAGGGTGACAGGGAAGCAGGTACGTTCGCCAAGTGTCAAGCGTGCCTCAGGCAACGTGATGTCATCGAAATGTACAGCCACCTGCTACGGCCACTTTAATGGGTGACACGTTCAGTTGTAATTTTTGATATGTGACAGTTTGGCCTAGTTTGCTATGCACATAAAAAATTGTGGTAGGTGATGCGGTAAGATAAAAAGGTATGGTTCACATGAGACCCAATGCGTATCCTCTAACTTTGAGCGTGTCTTAGAGCCCACTGCTTAGCGATAGTTTTTTAACATTCGGTTTTCTCAATTGTTTTTTCCCAAGCTGATATATATTGAGAGGAAGAGAGAGAGAGAAAATGTAAAAAAAACGAAGAACAATAATTATCAATTTACACCCCATTCGATTCCGGATTCCATTCGAACAGTTCTTCTGTCTTCACGAAGCGCCGATCTTTTTTCATGTAAGCTTAGAAATCCAGAGTTTCATAGAAACTTGCTGATAGCGGAACGGGAAACCTCCGATGTTCGTTTTCCGTTCAGTGAGCTTAAGGCAGTGCGTACAAAACTCTTGGAAAAATGTCCCCCGTCTCCATCTTCATCCACAGCTACGGAGTATTCGCCTGAAATCCAACACGCTCTCCAGTAAACGCTAAAATGAAGCAAGCATCATGTGCAACTTCATCGCATTTATTAAAAAAAAAGCCACAACGTCAACAGCGCTGCCTAGTGCGCCAACAACAACAGATCAGAAGAGTTCGCGGTCAGGAACTGAAGTCACAAGTGCAAATATTTACTAGCCGTGCGAAGACGGAATGAAGAAAGCAGCCCTCTAAACAAACAAGAACTACCTAGAAAAACAACGACCGCTCAGGACAAATGTGAATGCCAGAGAGACTGTCATCTAAAGCGCTGAAGTGAGAATTCTTTAAGAGCAAGAAAAAACAATTTTTGTGAGAGAGACATGAAGTGCATGAGCGAATGCAGATAAATATAGTGAAAACCTCCCACTAACGCAGAAACAGAATAGCAAATTCACACTTAAAGGGAGTGTATAGTAAAAAGAAGCATCGGCATTGCTCTCATGTGAAGGAAAGCCTTTCTCAAGTATATACGTCCATAAAAGTGTCAGCGCACGCGTCTGCGACCGAGCAGTGGTTGTCGATGTCGATCCCCTTTCGATCCTGCGTCAAGACGAAGACGACCAATCGGATCAATGAATTCTTAGGGTTCGGGGCTTTGCGGCAGTATAAAACCATGGCCCGTCAGGCAGCACTATGTGTCTCTTGATGCGGAAGCTTTCGCAGCTACCGAAGCACACCGTCGGTGCACTTCAATAAGCAGTCGATTCCTTACTCCCACCAGGCTATTTATTCTCCTTCAGTTCCATAACGAACAACAAAAAACGTGTTCTTACGCCTTGCCACTTAACGGACCACTCGTGTTCACCCACACGTCGATCTCGTTCCTTTCTTGTAAGCACTATTAGGCAACCCAGGAACCCCAAGTATATATATATATATATATATATATATATATATATATATATATATATATATATATGTATGTATATATATATATATATATATATGTATGTATATATATATAGGTATGGGATATGGCACAACGGGAGCGTTGTCAACAAGGATAAATATATTTCCCAATAGTTTCGGGAGGGGTTCTCCCTTCGTCAGGGGATGCGTTATACCTCATCAGGGGCCCGGGTTAAATCCTCACACAAATCCAGAAATCCTTACTATTTATTTGATTTGCAGCTTCCTCAATGTTTCGATCATGAACAAGATGATTTTTCACTTACAAGAAAGAACAGCGACACCGACGCTGAAGCCGGAATTTGCGCGAAACGAGCTCTTTAACGCCGTCGCTTTGAAAGTTTCATCAGCGCAGAAAATCATACACAAATACATTATACGATGTACAAAGCATTATCCTGATTTCGATTATTGCTATTCGCCCCGAGAACGAACACTGGCGTCACTGCGGTCGCGGCAATGTGACGTTACAGTAAGGACTCCCCTGCTACGCCGGCACTTTTTTTTCTGCACCCGCCATGTACACGTACTTTAGCGACACACTGTGATTACTCATCAATTTTGTGATGTAAATTTCTCAAGATACAAAATGCAAGGTTTTACAACTGGTGAAAGTTTTTGAAGCTGTAGGAAGTTTCCACAATTTAGCTTCGAATAGGCAGACTACCATCCGAACGGAAGATTTACTGTGAAAATGGTGATACAAAAAAAGATATTCATTGTTTTTATCGCATAAACCATAGAATAGGCGCTAAGAAAATATGCAAAGTGATGCTAACGTAATTACATCTAAGCATAAACTCCGGAATAAGAACATATCTCTGCCGAAGTTTCAGAAATAAAATGGGACGTTTTAAATTTCCTAAATACATTGCGCTTTACCGTACAAGTTATGCCTGCATCGGGGACTAATATAAATAATTTCACAGAACTTGACTTGCTGCAGCAGGTGACAGTATATGAATATGACTGTCATAAGTTTTCACTTAGCATATTCGTCAAATAAACAAAACAATACTACCACAATCACAATGATTTTGTAAATGATGAGATATTTTTTGTTTACTGGGATAATATGTACAAGTTTCTGCTCAACAGTCGCCAGAGATTATGTAGTCGTATAACCCTGACTTGTGTGAAATGCTGCAGTGTGCTACCACAGCGTCACAAACCATAGGAGCTTCATGTGGGAGCACCGCTGATAGCAACGATTTCATCACAAACGTCAGAAAGAATAAATGAACTTTTTTTCCTTTTCTTCATGATGTAAAAAAACAGCGCAAAGGGGACACCCAAAAGAAGAAGACCGCAGGTTGTCCTGTGTCTTCTTTTTTTTATGTGTCGTCTTTCACGCTGGGTTTTTTTTTTACATAATGTAGCTTAACCAACTCTCCCAGTTACGTACGCTGCTGCAGAACGTTTTCTTTTTTTTGGTGGCACACTCACTGACGTGGCCAATGCAGTGGCATAACCAAGAGATGGCGCATCGAGCCTGTGCCCTACCCCCAAAATTTTTCACCATGCAGGGACAAAAATGACCACTTCAAGGAAGTGCCTTTCCCCCGAAAAAAAATCATGTCTTTAGGTTTTGGGCCCTTGTAATAATTAAACGTTCACCTCGATGAGGTGACGACTGGTCTCGCACCTCATGTCCACCAATAGGTAATCAACTGCAAGGAAATCTACATGATGTGGCTGTCTAAACTTGTAGTTAGCAGCGTGACCGCACCGTTCCTACAATTCTGCACGAAGACAGAGTCTGACATCAATAGGAATTCCCGCACCTAACCTGAACCACACTTAACCTCAATAATTTTGGTCAAGTGAAGCTTCAGAAGTTTGCGATAAAAATGTGAAACTAAACAAAGTCTTGATTGAACAAGTACACGAGGAAAACACACAAAAGCAGTGCTGGTATTGTAAGGCGAGCGTATTGCGATAGATGTTGCAAGACTCGATGCAGAACACGAGCGCGGGGCTTGATGCACAGGCCTGTGATAGCACTGCCGGTAGATACGTGGATTCCTCCGGTACTTCCAGTGGAGAAGCCCTGATGTCTCCGAAACGAATCATCCATGCACATTTCAACCTAATAATGTAGATATGGTGTGTTAATTCCTTCTCAGAATCACATAATTATATGCCAACGAATTTGTTGTATCCAAACAGAAGTGTGTTCTTGATTTTACCACCCTTCATAATGCGGCTGTCATGGCCACAAATGGAATCCTTTATCGGGGTTAGCAGTACGACACAGACCTTTTCACTTCTTTCACATTGCTATGCAACCTAGCGCGTGAATGTGAAGAAGGAAAGGTAAACTTTTTATTGTTTTACCTGAAACATTACCAGTTTTCTTTTTTTCACTCATGTGCAGCTTGATACAAGCAAAAAGCGAGCGCAAACCGCGGAACAGTGCACGACGTGAGCGTAGACACGCCGCGGCTGGCATCGAAGAGTCCGTGCCGTGACGTCATCCGCCAGGCGGCGCCACTCCAACTTCTCGGGGCTAACATCATACAAAGAAGTGAACATACCGCACACCTGCGACTGAACACGAAAACGACGTGCAGCAATAAATGTTATATGCAGAAATATACATATATAATGAAAAGCAACCCAGCCACCCATTCGCTTTTTTATTTTTTTACGTGATCTGCCTCGATGCTGTGCGGTACGCGTAGTGGCGGTAATAACGCAAGAAGAAGCATGGTAGAAGAAAAAAACGCAGTACATCCACGGAGTGAATGATGATGAGTCCTTCCGTCATGCGTCCGTCGTTCATGCGTCCATCCATCCGTCCGGACGCAAGAACAGACTGACAGTAGCAAGAACGGTCGGATAGACGAACTGACAGTTGTAGAGACGCATGAACGTACTCATGGACGGATGGATGGACGGAACCATGAACGAATGGACAGACAGATGCATGAATGGACGGACAAAAGCATGGATGCAGGTACATACGGAAGCATGGATGGACGGATGGCCAGGAACATGAATGGACAGATGGCCAGAAGCCCGTACGCAAAGACGGCCGGATGGCCAGAAGCATGGACGCACGGACGAACGAATGGCCAGAAGCACGGACACACGGACAGATGGATTTCCAAAAGCACGGACGCACGGATGGCCTGAAGCACGGACGCTTGGATGGGAGCACGGACGAACATATGGCCTGAAGTATGGACGCATAGACGGAAGCACGGATGGACGGATGGCCAGAAGCACGGACGCACGGGAGGACATATGGCCCGAAGTACGAATGGACGGATGGCCAGAAGCATGGACACGCGAACGCAAGCACGAACGAATGGACGCACGAGAAGATGGATGGACCGATGGATGAAAGGAAACGTTGATGCACAGGCAGAATGATGGACGGACAGAATCTGGACGGACAGAATGGACGGACAGAATGATGGACGGACAGAATGATGGACGGACAGGTGGCTACATAGTACATACTTCTACTACGACTACAGAAGAGGGAACAACCCATGGCCTACGGGGCTTCATCCCTAAAATGATGTTTTGTTGGTTAGTGAACAGACAACAAAAGGGTTTTTGTCGTTCACGTTGATTACGCCCCCCTCCCCTTCACACACACAAAAGAAAGAAAAACATTGTGACAGCGCTATAGCGTAAGTGCGTCGTTACAATTGCACTGGATGCCGGCTTGAATGTGGCATGTCTTAAAGTTAGTACTTTGTTTTTCGCCGTCGTTACTACGTGAGGCAGCTCTCAATTGTAAGAACGGCGAAGAAAGCCGCAGAGAAAAGTACAGATAGTAAAGCAAAAGCTTCTCACTTTTTATACTTTAACTTTCTTTTCACCTGTTGTTTTACATTTTTAAGTGTCGGGCTCCAGTGGAACAAACATCCTAGTGCTCTGGGAAACAATGCCTGTTTTTCACCTTCATTTTCGTAATGCGCCGCATTTCGCCTGCTTCGTCAAGAAAGCACGCGGCGACGGAGCAACCAATGTTTTTCGGAGTTGCATTTAATTCACTCTGCGGGAAGACGGATGGTGAACAGCGTGCTGTTTTTTCAATAAGAAGGAGGCGCTGATTTTGTTTGTCTCTTTTCGCTTTCTCGCGAAATGTATTTTAGCCCCCACTATACAGCGGCGGATGTGCGTGCTCCCCAAAGCGGACGAGCGCGAGCTTGGTGAAGCAGGACTCGACGACGACTTCACCGACTGTTGTCACGACGCCAAAAATTGGTAAAGAGCGGAGACTACATTCAGTAATAAAATACAGTGAGACAAAGAGTATAACCGTGCACCCGAAACGCGCAAAAAGTGAGAAATGTGGTACCACTCCATTTCTTTCAGTTTTGGTCGTCGTCCTGCGAACTTCGCGTATGCAGCGTATTCGTTTCTCGCCAGGGGCCTTCGTTCTTAGTCAGCTATCTGCATCGTGGAGTAAGCGGTAATTGTCACTGACATGTTTCCTTAATTCTTACGTCTTTTGTTTTATTTATCCACTTACGTGCATTGTAGCAGGAGGCCATAAAGGAATATTTTTCTGATATTTTTGGTGCTAAGTGTTTTATTTTTATTTGTCTTAATTTTTCAATGAATGCCAGTATATGAAATAAAACTGATTCAGTGTGACTGAATCAGTTATTTCAAAATACTTCAAGAAGAACATGTTTTCGCCGCCACAATGTATCATCTCATAAAGAACAGCCATTAACCTAACATTGTCTTGAGTGTGTATGTGTTCTAATTAGGTCGTTTTGCATTTGATCGCCACTCCGCCGAACTTCGATTGGTCACGTAGCCTTCAATGCTCGAGTTGATGGTGGGCTCCGGGACCACATTTTAAAATGTATTTATAGGTATACAGGAGTTCGGTCACACTAAAAATCCAGTCGCCAACTGTTTGCAAAATCCACCTTCGTCCCAATAAAAGTGAGCAAGCACCGTTAAGGAAAAAAACAGTACGCGCACCCGCAGGTCACGGGATCAAATCCCTGCTGCGGCGGCTGCATTTTCGAATGGAGGCGGAAATGTTGTAGGCCCGTGTGCTCAGATTTGGGTGTACGTTAGAGAACCCCAGATGGCCGGAATTTCTGGAGCCCTCCACTACGGCGTCTCTCATGATCATATGGTGGTTTTGAGAAAAACCCCACATATCAATCACAACAGTATGCACTCAAAGTACTCGAGGACGTCAGCCATCTCCAGTTTTCACTCACCTTAGTACAGACATATATATATTGTTACAGGGGGTTTATTGGTACGGGGGTTTATTGAACGGAAGCTGGGATGGCGAGGCCGCACCGGATAAAACTGCCGAGAGATCTTCTTCTTCCCAAGTCCACACTTCTATTCCCTCTTATCAATCCGGCACATACACGTCGTAATATTTCCCCCTTCGCAGACGAAGCGCACCGCGCGTTTCATGCATCGTCCCGCAGTCTAAAAGCTTTGAGGCGAGCCACATGGGTAACCTCGGTCTTGGTTGATCGTCTCCCACTAGCTGTCAGTCGTGCTATTTTATAATCTACTGCACTGAGGCGCTCAAGGACAACGAATGGGCCAGTGTAGTGGGCGAGAAGTTTTGTGGACAAGCCACGCTTGCGGATAGGCTTCCACACCATTACAAGGTCTCCCGGTTCATATGTGACGTGGCGGTGCTTGCTGTCGTAGCGGAGCTTTGAGCGGTCTTGCGATGCTATAGTACGCAGACGGGCAAGACGCCGAGTTTCTTCTGCAAGGCATAGTGTTTCAGCTAATGAAGGATCGTCATTGTCATAAAACGAAAAGATAGTGTCCAGGGTATAACGAGGGGGTCGAACGTAAAGAAGGAAGAAAGGGCTGTGGCCGGTGGTTTCGTGTTGGGCAGTGTTGAAGGCATACGTGATGAACGGTAAGACGTCGTCCCAGTTCTTGTGATTGGACGCCACGTACATTGAAAGCATATTCACCAGTGTCCGGTTCGTTCGTTCAGTAAGGCCATTCGTCTGTGGATGGTAAGGTGTCGAATGACGAAGTTCCGAGCCACACATACGGAGCAGTTCCTCAACAACGTCTGCCGTAAACTGACGGCCGCGGTCGCTTATTATGACGCGAGGAGGTCCGTGGCGCAGTATGATAGAGTGCAGGAGAAAGGAGGATACTTCGCCAGCAGTCGCAGATGGCAGGGCGGCCGTCTCGCAGTAGCGGGTCAGGTAATCGGCGCACACTACAATCCAACGGTTGCCTTTTGCCGAGCGTGGAAAAGGGCCCACGAGGTCAATGCCAACTTGCTCAAAGGGAGTGCTGGGAGGCGTCACAGGCTGTAGAAGTCCAGCCGGAGCAGTCGTGATTGATTTGTGCGTCTGGCATTGAGTGCAACTGGCCACGTACTGCTCAACTGACTGGCGCATGCGTGGCCAGTAAAATCGCTCCTGTGTACGAAGGAGTGTTCGCGTCATTCCCAGGTGACCCGAAGTTGCGTCGTCGTGCATGGCGCGCAGAATGGAGGAACGGAGTGTGTGCGGCACCACCAGCAAGAAGCGGGAACCCGTGGCCGAGAAGGTCCTCTTGTAAAGTAATCCTTCACGAACGCAAAAGCGTCCGGCCAAAGTGGACGCTCGTGCTTCAGCAAATAATGGCTCCAAGCTGACATCCTTCCGCTGTTCATTTTCAAAGGTGGTCTTGTCCGGGAATACTGGAGTCACTGACGCAATTAGGTGATCGAAATTGTCGGCATCGCAAAGTGTTGTAGTAAGCGGCATCCGCGAAAGGCAGTCAGCGTCAGCGTGCTTCCTGCCACTCTTGTATGACACCGTGAAGTCATACTCTTGCAAGCGGAGGGCCCAGCGTGCCAGGCGGCCAGATGGGTCTCGGAGGCTTACAAGCCAGCACAAGGAATGATGGTCTGTGACCACTTGGAAGGGACGACCGTACAGGTATGAACGGAATCGCTGTACAGCGAAGACGAGTGCCAAACATTCTTGCTCAGTCACTGTGTAATTCCGTTCTGGTTTACTTAAAGTTCTGCTGGCATACGCAATGACATGTTCCTTTCCACTGTGTCGTTGTACTAGAACTGCACCTATGCCAATGCCACTGGCGTCAGTATGAACTTCGGTCGGCGCCGAAGGGTCGAAGTGCCGGAGAATGGGCTGCGATGTGAGTAAGAACTTGAGTTGGTTGAAAGACGTCTCACAGTCATGTGTCCATTCAAAGCTAGTACCTTGACGTAGCAGACTGGTCAAGGGGAAGGCAACGTCGGCGAATGCGGGAATAAATCGGCGAAAGTACGAGCACAGGCCTAGGAAGCTGCGAAGCTCTTTCGTTGAGCGAGGTGGTTTGCACGCTTTCACAGCTGCTGTCTTGCTCGGGTCAGGCCTGATCCCATCTTTGTTCACAAGGTGCCCAAGTACTAAGGTTTGTCGCTCGCCGAAATGACACTTCTTCGAATTAAGAACAAGGCCAGCGTTTCTAATGCATTCCAGAACAATGTCCACGCGTTCGTTGTGCTCACGAAATGTGCGCCCAAAGATCACGATGTCATCTAAGTAGCACATACAGACGTTCCATTTTAGGCCACGCAGAATGGTATCCATGAACCTTTCGAATGTGGCAGGAGCATTACATAATCCAAACGGCATCACGTTAAATTCATAAAGTCCGTCTGGAGTTATGAAAGCAGTCTTTTCCTTGTCCGCTGGATGCATGGGAATCTGCCAGTAGCCTGAACGTAAATCGATAGACGAGAAGTATGACGCCGAATGGAGACAGTCCAAGGCGTCATCAATTCGTGGAAGAGGATAAACATCTTTCTTCGTGATGGAGTTCAAACGGCGATAGTCGACACAAAATCTCCAGGTACCGTCTTTCTTTTTCACAAGGATCACAGGAGCTGCCCAAGGGCTCGATGATTCTTGAATGATGCCCTTCTGGAGCATTTCACGCACTTGATTGTCTATTATCTTGCGCTCGGACGGCGATACTCGGTACGGTTTTTGTCGGATTGGCTGTGCTGTTTCTGTATTTATCCTATGGCGTATACGAAATGGAGGAATGGAAGGCGTATGGTCACTCTGGGAGAAATCAAAAACTTGCAAGTACTTTAACAAAACGTCCACAAGCATTCTGCGCTTGTCGGCAGTCAGCGCCTTATCAACCATAGGTAAAACTTTCGAACTGTCTGAGCAGGCGGTCACTTGTTCATCCCGTCGAACGTCACTGAGGACAGCTACTGTTGTTGGCGAGTATTCTTTAAACGACGCTAGTTTAAGTCCTCCTGGTAGCAGCACCGGTTCGTTTGAATAATTCGTTGTCCAAAGGTCTGAACGACCTTCACTCACTGAAACTATGCTGTGGGGTACCAACGTGTTCTTCTTTATACAACTTAGATGGAAAGGCTCCACTAGCGCGTCGAAACTGGTCTTATTGTCGTTAATATGCGAAGAAGCTACTGGAACGCGCACAGCACAGAAGGCCGGGATAACGGTATCTTCATAGACTCGGAGCGCACCGCTTTCCGTACCCGAATTCTCGATAAGTCCATGAGGAACAGCGTCACTTATGATAACTTCGCCATTTCGACAGTCTACAGTGGCTCCGCACATTCGCAAGAAATCTATGCCTAGAATGATGTCATGAGTGCTCCGCGGAAGAACCGTGAATTCTGTCACAAACACTTGATCACTCAGTAACACTGCCGCGGTACAAACACCAATCGGACACAACGAGTTGCCGCCCACGCCACAGAACGTTATCGCTTTCTCCAACAAAAAGGTCACCTTTCTTCCCAAACGAGCTTTGAACGCAGCACTCATGATCGACACGGTGGCTCCAGTGTCCACCAAAGCCATCGTATGTACACCATCAACAAAAACTTGCACTTTGTTTTTAAACATAAGCACCGGTGGAGGTATCTCTTCTTGCAGCGAATCACCAGCGACCTCACCCCCAGCGGCCGCTCTGCCTAGTTTTCCGGAGGCGGCGAAGGGTAGCGGCGCCTAGGAGACGGCGACCGATTGGAGCGAGGGGCTGGCGGGGGTGTCAGACTGCGGTCAGAGGCTGGAGAACGGTTTCGCAGCGGCCTTGGTGTCTCGTAAGATGCGCTTCCAGGGAACGTTGGTGCTTGTGCAAAGTCGGACAGGTGGGATCTCGGTGGGCAGTCGTACCTCGGCGGCTGCCGGTAGTTACAGTACCTGGCAATGTGGCCTTCGACGCCACAGTTGTAGCAGATGGGTAGGGGTCGCTCGCCGAACCACTGCTGAGAGCGCTGGGCTGTGTAGGGTCGCCTAACCGAACGGGGTGGAGCAGATTGCTGAACGGGAGCTGCGCGCCTCTGTGGGGCGGGGCCGGGACGAAGACGTTGGTCATACCGCTGGTCAGACGCGAATGAGTCTCGGCGTGGCCACGAAGCCCTAGCCTCGCGAACGTCTGTCACACATACTGATGGTGGCAGAGGAGCGAACGGGGCCGGGTAGTAGGATGAACAGGTAGGCGTATGACGGATGGTGTCGTGGAACAGTGTGTCTTGTCGCTGTAGTTCTTCCCGCACTATTGTCCGGATAGTAGCGGCAAGGTCGGCGGGCGGGCTCACGTCGACGCTGGCGACCGTTGTTACATTTGCCAGCCTACCAAATTTCGGGGCAATACGACGGGTCTTTAGCTTCTCAAAAGTACGGCAGTGGCGTTGGACGGCGGAGACGGAAGTGATGTCTTCCCTGCCTATCAAAAAGTTGTAGACGTCCTCTGCTATACCCTTCAGAAGGTGGCCGACCATGTCCTCTTCAGTCATGTACGGGTCTATGATCTTGCAGAGCATCAGGACCTCCTCTATGTAGGTGGTACACGTTTCTCCAGGAGTCTGAGCTCTTTGAGCCAACGTGCGCTCCGCGCTCTTCTTTTTTGAATCAGAGTCGCCGAAGCATTTCTTGAGCTCTTCAGTGAAACGATCCCGCGTTGTTAAGGAATCTTCGTGGTTTTCGTACCACATCAGAGCTGTTTCCGTGAGAAACAGCGCGACATTTCCCAGTTGGTCGGTGGCATCCCAGCAGTTGTACCGGCTCACCCTTTTGTACTGTGTCAGCCACGCATCCACATCTTCTCCTGCTCTTCCCGCGAACGGGCGGGGTTCCATATAGTGATATCGAGGTGCAGCTGGCACTGACCTTTGTGTGGTTGAGAAGGCGTGACCTTCGCTCTCGGCCATGGCAGTTGGTGTCGGTGGCAGACCGGCAATACGACGGCTCCGGCGAAGTTCGAACAGCTGTGGCTCCGTGGTTCGTCGACGTATACTGTACCCAGCACCTTCCACCACTCTGTTACAGGGGGTTTATTGGTACGGGGGTTTATTGAACGGAAGCTGGGATGGCGAGGCCGCACCGGATAAAACTGCCGAGAGATCTTCTTCTTCCCAAGTCCACACTTCTATTCCCTCTTATCAATCCGGCACATACACGTCGTAATAATATATAAGAGATAAGGAGACATGCCCAACGAGGGGTGTTTCACTGAGCTGCGGTCTGGCGACGGATTTTCTTTGTTTTCCAGCAGCAACCGTTTTAGGACGAACCCAGCAACGAAGCCACTTCAGTGGACCCTGCCGCGTTTCCTATTAGAGGCTGTCTATTTGACTGTCCAGCGGTGAGTAAAAAATAAAGAAACGACACGCAAACAGATAACATACACACTGGACTGAGTTATTGTGAGCAGTGTCACAACAAAAACCAGACACGGAGCTCTCGCTCACTCCCTTTTCTTGCATTCTTCTCTTCACGTTTATTCTGCTTCGATAGTCTTTCCTGGCGTTGCATTATATCTCGCCTTCTAACGTTCGTTTTGTGCATTTTCGCAGCCTGCGCATGGCGAACTATGTTTAAATTTGTGGTTCTTGCTGTTACCTATACTTCCCTTGGTGCGTCGCACTTTTTTTTCTTTTTCAGTACCGTTTGAATCAGCGAAAATGTCGAATTTCGATGGATATACTACGGAGCTTTCTTGCGTTTCACATGTGGCTCCAAAGCAGGCGTCAGAAAGTTAATTGTTGGCATGATAATGATGATGATATGTAGAGCCTAAAGTCCGAAAAGCACCATATGATTATGAGATACGCCGTATAGTGGAGGGCTCCGGAAATTTTGACCATTTGGCGTTCTTTAATGTGCACCCAAATCTGAGCACACGGGCCTGCAGCATTTTCGCTTCTATAGAAAATGCAGCCGCCGCAGCAGGGATTTGATCCCGCGACCTGCGGGTCAGCAGGCGACTACTTTAGCTACTAGCCCACCGCGGTGGGGCAGTTGTTGGCGTGAATTAATACAAACAGATTTTCAGTTTAAACTAACCGAGCATGCATGCAAGCATGGAAAATGCAGTGTAACCATTTTGTTGTAATCACGGTTCAAAATAATTACGACATTCAGCTAATTACTTTGTTGAAGGCCATCTTCTTCTGTTCATCAGTAGCATTCCAATGTGAGGTCTTGGAACCGCCTTGCGTTCTTTACCGTGCACCTAAATCCAAGCACACGGGCCTGCAGCATTTTCGCCTCTATGGAAAACGATGCTGCCGCAGCTGGGACTCGATCCCGCAACCTGCGGCTCTGCAGCCGAGTGCCTTATCCACTAAACCACCATTGTGAAACAAAGCTTAGCAAGTAGCTCCATTCTTCTATGAGGACTATTCCCAACGAACATCTGCCGTTATTAGCGCGTGGAGATAGCCACTCAGAGTCTAAATAATATAGATCGTTCATCTCTACGCAACTCTTTTGAGGCGCAGCCTGTGGTAAGCTAGTATTCAGTTCAAGATGTTTATTTTCGGTTGTCTCTTTGTAAATCTTTACTACTCATGTGATAAATAATTATAAGCGCTTGACAGCGATTCTTTTCAGCAATTTCCGACTACAAACTATGCAATGGCAAATTCTCAATGCAAGTTTAAAGCGTGGAACAGCATTTTTTCAGACAATATAACCAGCGCACGTGGCTGTTTATTTTTCATAAATATATAATGCGTAAACTCTTCATACGTTTTCCTAACAAGACGTGCATGTAATCCTATTTGATGGCAAACGCATGCCGGGTGCCTTTATGCAAATTTTTTGTCGATGTAAATATTTGGGAATTCTGAAGAAAACTATCTCAGCATGGTCGGCGTCATTTGACAGAATGTAGTTATTTATTTACTTCGTATCTTGCTCCTAAAGAGATTTCGCTGAGGTTTACAGAAACACTCCCGCTTTTGCCGGGAGCACAGTTGTTGTGCATTGTTTCCAGGATTCAATGGAGTGACCTTTATTTTCAATAAAATCTATCAGTTCAGTGATGCTTCTGGTACTATTAGATTACTTTATAATACCTACGTTCAATTTCATTCACAGTAGACTTTCCCAAAGCTGCTGTTTTCATTAAAAATATTTGGAACTTAGTGAGCACTGCAGTGTCTATGTTAATCAATTTATGGTAGTCTATGTAGCGCATTTATTGTGCATCAGAAGGCCTCATAAAAAGCGTTGATACTTTACGTCGACTGTCACACATGGGCATCTCTGAAATCTAGTGACGCGAGCTACGTTAATATGGCTCCTAAGCGTAATTTGACAGAGTGCACCTATGCCAAAACATTGCGGGCAGTGCTCTCATAATATTCAATGTTACCATGGGAAAATACACGTGAACAAAGAGTCGCCCTCTTCACCAGCATTCTTTTTTGTCAAAATAGAGTTCTAATTCCTGTACAAAATAAAAAATCTGGCTAACTGGTCTTTCATCTCAATTTCCCTAAACACCGTTCAGAGAGCCCTTGATGCCAAGCTCATCAGCATCTCAGTTTGAACTTTGCCTCCTGAACGCTTGAACTCGGCCTCTTGGGAAACAACAGCCATCTCTCTAACTTATTTAGTGTCCTGTGATCAGCTTGAAATGCCACGAAGTACGCTCATCAATGTTTTACTTCATAAGAATGATGTTCTCCAAGGCGTGAAATTCCTAACGCAGTTCTGAATCTTTTGTCAGTCTAACCTTTCTATCTCGCTTTCTACACGATCATCAATATTTTTTTTTGTTTTCCTCGGTATTGGCACAGATAAAAAAAAACACTTGCACAAACTTTATGTTGAAAATACTTAGTTTTCTTTTCTGTACACCTATTTTGATAAAATAAAGTCACAATTCAATGCAGCTTTACGCAATTCTTACTATTGATGCTAGAACTTTTCACCACTACGCCAAAAGTGTGTTGTGCCTAGTAGTTGAAGGAGCATATAAAAAATTTTGAACCGAGAATAGTGAGAATAAAAAAGTGGGAGTCATAGCTCAAAGAAATTTACAGGAAAGCTTTGCAGTTAAAAAGGTCATGCTCTTAGAGGTCGTTATTTTAATTTAATTGCTTAAGCCATAATTGTCAGATAACAGCGTTGCCAAATCGAAGTCGTGTACGCCTTCCTCCTTTCATAAAAATCATCACGTGCCGACAACTTCTTCGTCAATGCACAGAAGTTCAGTTTGCGTCGTAGATGCCATCCTCAGCAAGCCCCACCCTCTGTGTTTTTCAATGCTGTTATCCATTTCTCTTTATCGATAAGCATGCCTTGACTCGCCTTCTTGTTCTTCTTTTTGTTCTTGTTGACCTCTTGTGGCTCATGTACACTGTGGAGGATTGGCTAATAAGTGAATTTGCTTTCATTTTCATTCTCCTTTTTTTTGGAGGGGGAGGAAAGAATCATAGTTCTGACGCTGAGCCCCGAAATCTAATTCCTACCCACGGCAGCAATTTGAACTGTTTTCTTTCCTAAGCTCTTGAGGTACGAATTTCCCTGCAGCATTTCTTCAATGATACCAAAGTCAATAAATTTGCAAAGCACGCTCTACACCCCCTACAGAGTTTTCTCTACTATTGTCGTTTTCTCCCTCTCTTTTACCTTTTTTATTTTATTTACCGAGACCGCTGGCAGCAGGACCCACTCCATCGGTGCAATTGTCTCACTGTGCTGAGCCAGAAATATTGCTCCGGCAATTTGCGGAATTCGGGGCCTTGAAATTTGACCGTAAGCAAAAAAAGAAACAGTACCGCTATTAATGTCAGCAGATCCGCCTCGTTTTCATGCGTCCTCGATGTAGGTGATAAACTAACCCGGTGGTTTCGGTATGAAATGGGTGAGAAAGATAACGCACTTTTTTTTCCGTACAACTATTTATCTTATATTTTTTGTGCTGCATCAAGGCGCATCACAATATATGACTTCTGGTTTCAATATAGCTGTCAAAGAACGTGGGAAATTATTTACTTCGCATGAAAAAATAGTGCATATTTCACGAATTATTGTAATCAATATTATGCGAAGACTCGGCACTTTAGTGTAATTTTTAATTAATAAAATTTTACAAAATGACGCTAAATATATGCAAATACATATGTTAAGCCGCCGCATGTGTAATATATACCCATTTTTTTACAGTTGAGTAACAATGGTAATGGCAACCTGAGTATTTTGAACACCTGAATCGGTGAGCTGTTATGTAGCGCTTGCTCCTGCGATCGCGGTAGCACTGACCAACTTCATTCGGTGTAGCGCTTAAGATTACAATTTATGCTAACCCGCCGTGACATTTGCATCATAGCTGTATATATGTAATGTTAATAAACCTAGATAGTTAAATCACGGTCGTAGGTTCTATTCCGGCCCAGGAAGTCGCATTTTGATGGCTGCAAAATAATCGAGAACCACGTACAGTGCGATGTCCGTGCATGTTAAGGAACACCAGATGGTAGAAATTTTCGAAGCCTTCCAAATTTTCGAAGCCCTCGGTGCACGCAAGAGCATACCGATCAGTCGAGACGCGTAATCGGCTCAGAAGTTTTGCAAATACAGCGAGAACTTGCGATTATCGTTGCCGAGCAAGTTCTCTGCCAATTTCAACCGCGATTCCACGATATGCAACATCGCCATGAAATTCGTTGCTACTCCATCCCTCTGGCTAATCGCTTGCCCAGTGCGTTCGTGGTCAGCACGTCGTAAAACGCACTGCTGAACGCATGCACCACCATGTGCGTGACTATTTAATGACTCTCTAAGCTGCTTTGTCATTCCACGAAAAGAGGTCCACTTTGGACATCACCAACATTTATAGTCATGTGCACTGGGGCGTAGGGAGGCGTAAAGGTCGCCGTTTTTTCACTATACACAATAGCGAATGGCAAGTCAGCCTTTGGATTTACTAAGTCCTGGCTAAGACGGGCAAGTCCCGCCCTTATTTATAGTGTGTTAGTTATGGCCTCGCAGCCTTTCGACAATATGTGGAGGCCGAAGTCCGATTATGTTGCTTACCAAGAATGGTTTACTGCCAACCATGACCCCCGAAAGCCGGACACAGGTCGTTGTGAGCAGCATGTCTTAGTTCGATTTTTGTTTTCATTCATCGAGTAGCTTGTTCTCTTCCGAACTCATCCAATGTGGAGAGGGGAATGCAATAATCCTCGCTGCTCTTCCTTTCAACTCTGTGGACCACTCTACGCACTGCCCAGCACTGCCCTTGCGCTCGATGAGTGTGCGAAAAACACCACTCAACCATCACTCCATTTGTGCTTTCGCAAGAATTGTGTTTACATTTAGCAATTATCGGACGAATAGTACTACTCCGCTTTTTCACGGCGAGTGAGTCCTGCGAACAAATTCGACTGTGCTGCGAATGTTATTTTGCGTGCGTGCGTGCATTTACCGTCATTTCATTTCTGTTTTATTTTTTCGATGTCCTTCTCTATTTAGCAGACTGTAATAGCCAACAAACGTGCGTTCACACAACTAAGCGCACCCAGCCTCTCAGCTGCTAAGTAACTCAGCAACTCAGTCTGCTTCGCCTGTATGGAAATGCAGCCGGCCATGACGGCTGGCTTGGCTTCCAAGCTGTGGCCTAGCGATTAACTGCTCAAACCCATCATCACTAAATGAGTAGGAAATCGAGAGTGGGAAGCCAGCACTTATTCTTCGCTACTCTCGTTTGGTACCTGTTATAAAGCAGAGACAGCAGAGGAGAATTCTTCGCCTCGTGTCAAACTATTCAGCAGTATGTTGATTTGCAGTTGACAAAACAGGTCAAAACCACAAAACGCATTCAGCTTTGCACTGAAACATTTTCATACCATTTATAGCTGAGCTTGCCACTTTTATGGGTCGCGGTTTTTTCATAATGCGGAGGTCAGTAAGCTACACCTGGAACACCACCGGCATTAGCTGTCCTGAAACGGAAATTTCTTAATCAATAACATCGCATACACCTGCATATGAACAGTTTTACTTAAATAGTGTTTTGAGTATATCAAATTTCTATTTTCCACATCACACCACTGTTTTCTCGGTGGCCTCTTGCACAATACTTTTACGAGCAGGAGTCGTTGAATAAGTATTATATACGTTATCAGCAGACAATATAACTTAAGAAAACATGCCGACAACGTAAAACATTATGCGTTCGCAAGAAGTGCGATGTCCATAACTTTCGTTTAATCTTGTGGTAGCATGAATCCTATTGTGGGCTCCTTCGAATATTTAAGTTACAATTACTTCTAATAATATTATCTATACCTTCCTTGCTATATTTGTCTGTCAGTTTCCAATAATCTAGTAATACGAGGTTAATAATAAGCTTCTAATTTGTAGCTAGTAATAAATAGATAGTTATTAATGAGCCATACAATAGTGTTCCAGGCACCACTTTAGGCGAATTCATACGATCCTACCTGTCATCTTTCCAAGACAGCTGGCAGGCGACATAGTGCGATGAGAAACCAAGTCCTACCGCAGTTATATAGATTAGGATACACGGGAACGGCCATCTTAGGCTCGAGTAGAACGAGCAGCAGATATCGATGACGGTCAAGAACTGCAGTGGGGGAATAAGAATAAATCTGCGAATGATGGTTATCTGTGCAACCAAACGTTCTCAAAATGTTAAAGCATCATATGTGGGAGCCATCTGAAGGGAAGCGGGCCTTTACTGGTGAACCCTTTTGCCGAACCGGCCTCGAGAGTCACTTTGGCATTTTATTTCCTTGACAAATGTTTCGCAAAGACATCTCTCTCTAAAAAAACAGCTGACCTAAGAGCGGGGTCATGCTGGGAGGAAGAGCGGCATAACACAGAGAGCCTCATCTAGAAGCCTGACCTTATTTTGATTCATTGGTTGTTCTATAAAGCTTACTGCATATTTATCGTAGTTATTATACTTGCCAGAAAAGAAGACAAATTCGAAGCCGTGCCATTCATTCTCTGAGGAACCCGTCTGCGCAAGACTTCGCGTGCTTCGAGCATGGTTTACGCTTGTCCTTCTGAGGTTATTTCGTAGGCCCGAGTAAAACTTCTCTTCAATTTCGCTTTGGCTCATAAATTCTGGCCAGGCATGCTGGGAAGTCTGTACGGGCTGACACGGCTGCTTGTTTTCTTCAATATGTTTCAGGGATGATGTAGAATCGCATTATAACCGACTTTCTTTTGCAGCCGCTGTGTTCCTTGTCATTGTTCATGTAGCTGCATTCTCTCACATATTCTTTCACAATTCTTGAACTTTCACTCAGCAAGTTACGCTTGATGCGTGCGCGAATGGTTCTAGCAGTAACACCAAAGGGAGCACCACACTACGGTGCTGCGATTCTTGTATTGTTCCCTTTGAGTCATTCTTCTTTTTAGATCTACTGAAAACAAAACAAAAAATATAACTTAGAAAGGTTATGCACTCATATATTTGCCATTGAAAGACTTCTTCGTGAAATTGACGACATAAATGTAACATAAGACTCTACTTTTCTTGAGACTTAAGATATTAACCACATTTCAGAGATGAACACTGTTTGCTCGCTTATCTATGTACATTGATTAATTGATATGTGGAGTTTAACGTTCCAAAACCATTATATGATTATGAGAGACGCCGTAGTGAAGGGCTTCATAAATTTCGACCACCTCGAGGTATTCAACGTGCACCCAAATCTGAGCACACGGGCCTACAAGAATTCCGCCTCCATCGGATATGCAGCCGCCGCAGCCGGCATTCGATCCCGCGACCTGCTGGTCAGTAGCCGAGTACCTTAGCCACTTGACCACCGCGGCGGGGCGTTATCTATGTCCATGTACAAATGTGGATAGCGGAGGCTTTTGCAAAAACGCAAAAATAAAGAGATGCATGCCAGAATCCCAAATCCAATTACTAAGTACATATAGCAGGAGATACGAGAACAGGAAAAAGAAAGCTTGTCGCGTCACAAATAAAGTCACCTGAACAACTAACGACTCTCTTTTTTGGAGAATACTTGAAGTGAAACCAAAGTCTTAAAAAGGCCGTCTTTGTACCGATCTGTACGAACCTTTTATCAACGTCAAAAGCAAGTTTATTTTATAATAATGTTTTCGCTGCTCTGTGTTACTTATTACACTTTGTGACAATCGCGGTTGTTCTGGCTACAAAGCTTCAGAAGCAAAGTGACTCGCTTATTTTATCAGCACCAGAAATTAGAAAGAAAACTTCTGATCACTCAGTACCACGCGCCACACATGAACACATGCACACACGCACATGCACAAACAAGCACACGCGTGCACACCCACACCGACAGGTACCCGCTGGGTATGCTTTGGCTAGTGATAAATAGAATTATCAGCCAAAAAGGCGAGAAGGAAATATTCATTTTGGAGATTTTAATTTAAGTGGAGGGTACCGAATATGTTTAACACTTGGGGTTTCTGAACATGTACGCAAGTGTAAGTACGCGGACATCAAGTATTTCGCATTCATCAGAATGCAACGGCCTCCTCTAAAATCGCTTTTTTCGGGCCAGCATATGAGCGTTTTCATCTATATATTATTGCATAACGTCATGACGGCACTCACGAAAACGAACTAATATCATGGTATTTTTATAATATGCATCATTGAATGTGAAACATTGTAGCCAATTCATTATATAACCTTTGCTTCTTTGTGTGCGTGTGCTAGCTTGTGTGATTAAAAGCTGTTGAATAATCATGCCACTAGCTGGCGTTGCAGTGAGACCACTGCTCTTCGGCAAGAGCAAACATGTTGGGCCGACCCAGTCTGTACCTCAGGCATGTGTCAATCACACTGATTAACGCACCAAGACGGATACAAACTCGCTGATTCGGAGATGGCGCCAGTTCAACTGGTGACTGTTCTAGAGTTACTGTCAAGCATTTCAAGTGTCAGTTTTGTCTCAAATTTAATGGCACTTTTAGATGTGGAAGCATCTTATACTCGCGCCTTGTAGTGCGCCGTCCGCGCCGTCCGCGCCGTCCGCGCCGTCCGCACCGCTTCTCGAGTATTCGACAGCTGACGCGCGCGCATGCGCCGTCGCGCCGTCGCCCACCATCTGTGCCGCGCGCTCTTCTCCTTCGAGAACATTCGACAGCTGACAGCGCATGCGCCGTCGCGCTGTATATATACTCAAGGTCGGCGCTCGCTCGCTCAGTTGCCGCTCGTCGGTTGGTTTGTACGGCGCGTCGACGTCCAAGGTCGCGGTGAAATGAATTCCAACGAATCCACAAACACAATGATCGACGTCCCTTCGACCAGCGCCGTCCTTTCGCATACGTGTGTACGTGTTCATTCATTTAACACCCCCTCCTACAACCACGTTAACCAATTTAGCCATCGACCCAAGTAAGTCGCAATTTAACACCCCATTTCACAACCACGTTAACCAATTTAGCCATCGACCCAAGTAAGTCGCACTTTAACACCCCGTTAACCAATTATATGCTCCGCATCCTCCTCAGTGTTCCCCCGAGGGAAGCTGCGGGCAACTTTTTATCTTGGTCTGAATTACCATGATATACACCGGTTACATCTTGATTGGTAAGGTTGTAACTGGCATGTCAATAATTACGTCAGGTGTGGTTATAGCAATAAATTCATTACTAATAATCTAATTATCCTGATTCTTGTCAGCACAGTCATACTTACCACGATCTTAGTCAACAAGGTTCTAATGTATGTGTTTCAACAACGTCAATCAAATTTAGCACCATGGTATTTATCATGATCTCAATAAGCTTGGTCTGAGCGTAACAGGCCTCATCTCAAGGTTTAAGTTAGATGTAGCCTCATTAGCTAGATCATAGCATGTAAAGCCTTTGCAGGAGTATCACCCAGCCCGTCAACTCATCAGCCAGGTGCGCGTGCTTGGGGTGTGAGCAAGAAGACGAACATAACGATGAAGAGACGAAGCAGACGATGATCAAGAAGAAGTGGGTGTGCGTCGACGGAGCAATGCGCTAGAATGCCGTGAGCATCAATGTTTCGTTCTGAAATTTCTAACACATTCACTTCACAACCTCAATTATTCTAAAAGTGAATAAAAGTTGATAAGACTACTCAATTATGGGTGGACCCATCACAGTGAGCAGGTGCCACAGGAGAAGGTCAACAAGAACAAGTACAGGTCAGCTATTATGATTGTACACGTAGCGTCGACGATTAGCACCAGCAGCGAGGTTGTCAGGTGCTCGGCGGCAACTATATATCTCAATGGATATGGTGCTACTAATTCTAAAGCATACTTAGCGCAGACATCTAGCGCTTAAAAATAATTGTGAACAGCCCGTAGCTACAAGAAATGCCTTAAGTAAAAATTTCTGACATAATTTTTGTATGAGTGTAGTGCTGCACTATTTGAAACGGGAGTCGAATAAAAGAAGGTTCCTCTGGTTTAAAGACAATACTCAACTCCTTTGACCACCCTTGACTTGACGCTACGTTCGAATGGCACGCTGCTCGCACGGAGGGATGTATTTTAGCTTTTATTTTTGTTAGCTTGTTAAAAAGGGTGACAGACTAGCTGAGAAGGATATCTGCTTTCACCAAACAAGGACCGCCCTGCGTAGCGCGCAACATAGCGTATATACAGAACCTGCATTTTACAAATAGTTTTTATGGGAGGACTCTCTCATGAATAGGAACCCCGGACACTTATAGTTTTTTTGTTTATAGGAACCAAAGGCGATTCTATCACCAGTTTCGTAAATATTTTGTCAGACGCAGGAATTGGCTCGTGTGCTATAGTCGGCCCCAACTCTGGAGTAAAGAATATTTAGCATCAATACGGCAGATCGTAGTTATTGCATAAAAGAAGCTTTTATATAGAATTTTTGCATCCAATACCCTTCGCGTAAAAGTGGAATGAAAATCGGAAGCGTTTGAAATCACCTCCAGTTCACATAGTCAAAACTGACGGCCTTCTTAAAATAGAGCATAGAAGAAGCGCTATTGTTTTCACTGCCTCAAGATTGCCGTCCACGTGCTTGCCTCGTCTCTAACAACGCTTTCAATTTCTTCGTAGATACAGAGCGTCATATTTATTCCTTTGCCATGAAAAAGCAACACCTAACATCATAGTTAGGTTTCTTTCGAGAGCTGTGAAAGATAATGTTCTGAAGACTGCTAAGAAGCAACGACTTAACACGACAGCTTTAGGTTTTCAGGGCATCGCATCTCCAGTGTACATAAATGAGCACTTGTGTCCGGCAAACAAGGAATTGCTAACAGCCGCTCTAAAGACAAAGCGGGAAAAAAAGTGGAAGTACACCTGGGTAACTGGTGGAAAGATTTTGATGCGGAAGGCGGATAATTCACGTGTGCTTCACGTCACATGTGCTGAGGATCTTTCCAAAGTTGTTTGAGGATTGCCTGCTTGTTTCTGTAACCTGGAGTTTCCTATACTTTTAAATGGCGTTTTCTTTTTCTGAGGTTGAAAACATATGGCTGCAGCAGGATCATTTCGCAGTATTACATTGTAATATTCGCAGCATAAAAAAGAACTTCGATCATCTGCTTTCGTACTTATCACAGCACTCGTTTAAATATGATGTCATCGCTATAACTGAAACTTGGCTTCGAGAAAGCGAATCAGTTCATTTACCCGGCTACGTCATGCTTTCGCAACCTAGAAACAGTGCTACACGAGGAGGGGGTGTGGCGCTATTTATCAAAGACTGCTTTAGTTTCGTTCACCTTAGCAATAGCTCATGCTGCAGTTCATCGGCAGAGACTCTTTTTATTCATCTTCAGAATGGTGTCATCATCGGTGTAATATATCGTCCACCAATTTCCAGTGTGGCTGACTTCATTACTGTGATGGAAAGTACCATGATACCCATTGTGGCCTCTAAAGCACCTATTATTGTCTGCGGTGATATTAACATAGACGTGTCTGGAGATACATGTGATGATTACGTGTTTTTGCTACAATCAGTTAATCTGAGAAATGTTATTTCATCACCCACTCGCATAACAGACCACTCGGAGTCGATTATTGATCACGTGTTGTGTAACGCTGACCTGGATGTATCGGCAGGCGTATACGCTGTTGCTATTGCGGATCACAATCCCACCTTTCTATTTTTACCCCAGAAATACATTTGTGCTCCTGCCATACCTGCCATTAAACGAACAACACGTGTCGACTATAATTCCGTGCAAAAACTACTACAAGGAACGAATTTTGATGCCCTCTATGATGAAGACGTGGACGTCGAGTGTGATAACATTGTAAAATGCATTATGGATGTCATTGAACGATCAACGCGTAGCTGTTCGCGCCGAAATTATGACCATGCCATATGTCCATGGATGAATAGAAATATACTTGAGGTTTTGAAGCTGAAAGATTTTTACTACGACAAATGGAAAAATAACAGGAGCAATGAATACTACCATCAAAATTTTAAGCTTTACAGAAACAAGTCAGTAGCAATGATAAGAAAATCCAAGAAGTGCTACTATACCAACCTAGTGAAAAAAAAATGATGGTAACACGAAGAAAATATGGCAGATTGTTAAAGACGTCACTGGCATGGGTAGCAAAGAACGCATTACACCTGATAATCCAACTCGTGAAGTGGCCGACAACTTTAACGATTACTTTACTAATATTGGTCTCAGCCTTGCGAGGAAGTTCCCTACTCATATGCAGAATTTAAATGCACCCTGTACTGTTACCAATAATTTTGATTTATGTGATGTAACTGAGGATGACATCCGACAAGTAATTAATAAGTTACCAGGGAACAAGGCAGCTGGCCATGACGCCATATCATCAAGGATTTTAAAGGAGAATATTGATGTATTGTGTGGTCCCTTATGCCATATATTTAATCATGCATTTTCCTCTAAAACTTATCCTAGTATACTTAAGACCGCCAAAGTAATACCAGTGTACAAATCTGGTGATCGGAATCTTCCGGACAGCTACAGACCAATATCTGTTCTGAGTAGTATTAACACTACGCTTGAAAAACTAATTTCGTCGCAATTAAGGCGCTTCCTGGGTGAACAGAATGTACTTTGTCCCCAGCAACACGGCTTTGTTGCAAACAGGTCCACTTCAACTGCTGTTTCGATGCTTACGCAATATATTAATTCCGCGCTACATGAAAACAACATAGCAATAGCAGTATTTTTAGACATACGAAAGGCATTTGATGCTATTAGTCATTCCATTTTACTGGAAAAAATGCATTCTTATGGGATAAAAGGTAATTCGCTTGATTTTTTTTCTAGTTATCTATCGGCACGCAAACAAAAGGTAGTCATTGGTGACATCAAATCATCCTACGGTTATATTAAATGCGGGGTGCCACAGGGTTCAGTTTTGGGCCCTATATTGTTCTCTCTTTATATTAATGATGTCCCGCGATCCCTACAGAGGTCAAGGGCACTGATGTACGCGGACGACACTGTTTTAGTTTTCGCAGGACACTCCTTAGCAGATTTACAAAATGACGCGATGACCGATTTATCGAAC
Source organism: Rhipicephalus annulatus (assembly GCA_013436015.1). Taxonomy (NCBI): domain Eukaryota; kingdom Metazoa; phylum Arthropoda; class Arachnida; order Ixodida; family Ixodidae; genus Rhipicephalus; species Rhipicephalus annulatus. Next base: position 110,541 of record WOVY01004617.1, read on the forward strand.
ATTTCGGAATGGTTTGCCAGGAATCAGCTGACTGTTAACTGTACTAAAACAAAGTATATGGTGTTTCACTCTCGTAGGAAACATATTGACGCTGAATCTCTTAACCTAACAATAAACAACACTCCTATTCAACAAGTTCCTTGTTTTAAATATTTAGGCGTCACTTTTGATGAACACTTACACTGGCATGAGCAAGTACAAAGTGTGTGCGCAAAGGTAGCCTATGGCTTCTATTCTCTAATAAAAGCTCGCCAATATTTTCCACAAGCTATACTCCGCACACTCTACTTTTCATTGTGTCATTGTCACATAGGTTACTGTCTGGAATCGTGGGGTGTGACATACAACAGTTATATAAAAACTCTTGAACGACTTCAAAAGCGTACACTGAAAATCATAAGCCAAGGTGAATCAGTAAGTAATATTTTCCAATCACAACGCATTCTCTCGGTTCCGATGTTGCGTGACTACAAAATTGCTGTTTCAGTAAATAACATAATTAATAGAAATTCACCTTTGCCTGCTGATCTTTTTTCAATTCCTAAACGCAATACGCGACATGCTTCGAATGGTAATTTCAATCTGCCCAAATGTTTTAATGTTTACGGAGAAAGACTGATACAGTTTAGTGGAACAAAAATATGGAACACGGTCCCCCTAGAGATTAAAACGGCACGTAATTTCAGCATGGCATGTAAATCATTTTTTCTGTGGAGTCAAGACATGTAAGCATGTGTGTGTGATTCGATTTTCATTGTATTTTTTTAATAAGTGCCTATGTATAGAAACTAGCTGCAAGCTAATAAGTATGCATATCTGCAAGAAAAAATGTATTACTGTGTTATCTGTATCACATGATTGTTTTTTTTATGTTGTTACCTCGGAGCTGACCTGTACACTTTTTTATGTTGCACATTGTATTGGACCGTCCACTAGCCACTTTAGGCTATCGGTCCAAATAATCCCTGTAATTGCATATATCTATTTATGAAAATAAAGCTTCATTGATTGATTGATTGATTGATTGAAAGCAACGTGAAAAAATGTTGCAAGACACGGCTGTATAAAATAGCCACACAAACATGCCAGCATTTGTTCTCATGTAAGTGTCGTCTAAAACACAGAAAATGGATATCAGCAAAGCATGCTGTCTCCAAAGGTACGATATTTCTAAGCACCGTATCTCTAGCGCTGGCCCATTTGCAGTTCTAAATTACTTTAAAAATTGTGAAAGTAATGACGTCGGTGTTAAGTATCACATAAACATGTCAGCATTTGTTCTCATGTAAGTGTCGTCTAAAACACAGAAAATGGATATCAGCAAAGCATGCTGTCTCCGAAGGTACGATATTTCTAAGCACCGTATCTCTAGCGCTGGCCCATTTGCAGTTCTAAATTACTTTAAAAATTGTGAAAGTAATGACGTCGGTGCTAAGTATCACATAAACATGCCAGCATTTGTTCTCATGTTAGTGTCGTCTAAAACACAGAAAATGGATATCAGCAAAGCATGCTGTCTCCGAAGGTACGATATTTCTAGGCACCGTATCTCTAGCACTGGCCCATTGGCAGTTCTAAATTACTTTAAAAATTGTGAAAGTAATGACGTTGGTGTTAAGTATACTATTGAATCATCTACCCTCTCTCGTCTCATTCTCAAACTTTCTCAGTGTTTACTGTGTTAATCAGGCATAACTTTTCTGGAAGCTCACGTCGTTCTGAAGAAGCCAATTGGGGGCAGCTGGCGGAAAGGCATTAAAGGGGTGGAAGGGGGGAGGCGCGTGTTTTCGAAATTGAGACTGAAATAAACTTTCGCTGACGAAGCAGTGAGAATATTTTTAGATGCGGAAGCATCTTATACTCGCGCCTTGTAGTGCGCCGTCCGCACCGCTTCTCGAACAATCGACAGCTGACGCACGCGCATGCGCCGTCGCGCCGTCGCCCACCATCTGTGCCGCGCGCGCTTCTCCTTCGAGAACATTCGACAGCTGACAGCGCATGCGCCGTCGCGCTGTATATATACTCAAGGTCGGCGCTCGCTCGCTCAGTTGCCGCTCGTCGGTTGGTTTGTACGGCGCGTCGACGTCCAAGGTCGCGGTGAAATGAATTCCAACGAATCCACAAACACAATGATCAACGTCCCTTCGACCAGCGCCGCCCTTTCGCATACGTGTGTACGTGTTCACTCATTTAACACCCCCTCCTACAACCACGTTAACCAATTTAGCCATCGACCCAAGTAAGTCGCAATTTTACACCCCATTTCACAACCACGTTAACCAATTTAGCCATCGACCCAAGTAAGTCACACTTTAACACCCCGTTATCCAATTATATGCTCCGCATCCTCCTCAGTGTTCCCCCGAGGGAAGCTGCGGGCAATTTTTTTGGTCGGCAGGATAGTTGTGGGCCATAATTAGTAGTGAAGGTTAAATAATTTTTTTTAGATTTGTGGTAAAAAAGATTTATTCGCATCGTATGTATGTATCTGTCTCTAAACAATATTGCAGAGGTAATCCCCTTCTCCTCCGGCTTCCCCGAAGAAAAACTGCTGCGCCCATCTTGAATCAAATTGATTCAATTACTCTCTAGAATAAAAACTTTAAGCTTTATTGTATATTTTACACATGTCGCAGCTTACTCGTTATTCGAATTTTAAAGGTTCGGTGCCTGCCGGCAGAACGTTTCTTCTTCATACACAAATTTATTCACATTTCTATCACAATACTACCAATAACCTCCCCTGTGATTTCTTTGACTTGATTGTCTGTTGATTCTCACTGAAACCAAGTTGTCATTGTTTTAATTTTTATCGCAGAATGATTGCGCGCTTGCGCGCACGAAGCATAACGTTTCTGCGGCTGCCGGGTGCTAGGTGAGGCACTCACTCCAATGTTTTCAACAATTTTTAACTCCATGTGAGAAATATATTCATGCATACTTGAAATGCGGACAGCTGTCTTCTAAAACTTAGAAGACGAAGGACATTATTTACTTGACAACCTGTAGGTATCAAAAAAACATCGTGAGCCTAAATATTGTGCTACAACGTCATACAATGAAATTTTGGCCTTTCATTAAACCACACCGAGTCTTTTCTCGCAGTCCCTACAATTCATTCATTCTAGGTATTTCCGTAAAAGTTACAACACGTCTTAGTTTATTCCTGATAAATAAACACAATGCAATTACTAATTTGGCACGCCATTAACGAGGCAATCACATATCGCTAGACCTAGCTGTAGCACAGGGATACGGAATATACTTTAGTGTAAATATAATGCTGTTCTTCCTGCTTTGAAACACGGCAGCATTAGCGGCTCCAAGCTGCCCTTAAAGGCCCCTGATGTTCTAACGCCTCTCAAAGTTTGCGTGATATATAGCCTCATTTTGGCGTACTCCTACCTTCCTGTGTAAACAGGCACGCCGCTTTGCGAGCCCGTTAATTTAGTGGAGGATCGCGGCAGCTCGTGTTAGCTTTACTTTGCACTAGGAGACGCGGTTCTGTTTTATGGTCACTGGCTCGTCGGCACACACGTCTACCAATCTTCCTCCTATCGTGCAACGTCCGAAGATTCTAAGTACGTTTCATAACCAATTAGCTACTGCTTGTTAGAGTATATGTCGAGCGTTGCTAATCTCTCTCATGCATTTTTTTTTACTTTTTGCAAAAGGGTGTATTATACCGCGGATCTCCAATACTTCCGTGGCGTATTATAGCGCCATGAATATGACATGCATTGCTAAAATTGATGCTAACGGAATAAATTAGAAAACAAAAAACAATTTAATTTGTTTCATTGCCGAGAATCGCTCCTATGACCTCTCCATTGACGATGAAAAGCGCCCGACACTCTACTCTAGTGAGGACACTCCACAGCACGCTTCCACAACACCCCACCTCACACTAACATGCACGCACTCGACAAACGAGCCTTACATCTCTCCCACACTCTCTCTCACACAATCATCTTTGTTGGCAGGTCTGGGCTGTGCGGGGTGTAGCCGCTCTCTGTGAATCGTGTAGTAAAGAATCGTGAATCATGACACCTACTAGTTAGGATGCGGAAAAATTCAGTGACGCGCTGTTAAAGAATGGCCTCGTAGATTGTACGCCAGTTTCGAAGGTCATGGTTAAAGTGTCTCGATGCCAGCAAAAAGCACTGGGCGCGCTAGCATCGTTATGTATAGAACTATATGAGGCTACGTTCTTTGCCCTTTGCTTCGTGGTAGCGTGTGGCAGCTGGTTGTCGGAGTAACGCAGATTCCACATGCACCAACGGTGTTCCTCCGCCGCCTTCTGCTTCGCGTGCAATGGCACCGGACAATAAAGCTTCTGCAATAAGCGCCCCAGAGAGGCAGTGGTGTTGGCAGTCGAACGTTGTCCCTGTAGGTGAGCGAGACAAATGGCAGTGAGACATTTACCACCTGCGTGCTTTCGTGACTCAATGTACGAACCTCGGTCTCCCGTGTTGCTGAACCACGCGCAGGGTGTTAAAGTGTATGCATGAGCACAGGCGTGGCTTACCCTATTACTCGGAAGTGAACACAGCGTCAATGTTATCTTCATTGAAGACGCTTTGAAGACGCGCATACCAAATACCAGTGCTTATTATGAGCTTGATCATGCCATTCTTGCGAGTTATTTATGATACACTGTGTTTCGGTATATTTTGTTATCTTCAGCTACCACAATTGTTAATAATACACATGTACATTAGTCGACAGAATGCGAATGTGACACTAGGTGCCAACGTGGGTGCATCGAGGCCGTTCGATGCTATCGCTGCCGAACACCGACAGACATTGTACAAGCTCCCTTGTATCTCTTATGAATACCCGTTGGCCCTAGTCGTTGTCGCAATATGTGATATCTATGCTAAACTTCTCTCTTCTGTTCATATACGCGCAACGAAGGCTTTTTGTAAAGCTCGACCAGCTGTCGCGGTGCGCTGTAAAGTCAGATGGTGCGGCCCAGATTCTAGGTCATGCATGGCGATTTATATCAGGCACCAATGCAAAATCACCGATGCACATAGATTTATTTCCACAAAAAACAGTGATGGCGGCGAAATGCTTTAACGTGCACTTGGGTGCACGTTAATGAACCCGAGATGGTCCAAATTTCGGAAGTCCTACACTACGGCACCTCAAATAATCATAAGGCGCCTTTGGTACGTTAAACCCCACATATCAAGCAATCAATATTACAGCCCCTGAGAGTTGAAATGAATCTGAAGTGTTCCTCTTTGGAGTAGCTCATAATCATATAAACAATGAATTGAGAAACTTCTTTTATGGGCTATGAAATGTTGAATTGGCGCTGGATATTTTGTAGTTTTCTGCACGGGCTTTTGGCAAGACAGTGCATCATGTCCGGGAGCAGTCTCCATTATGGTCTCGTGTGTGGCTTGTCCTTCGAACAGAATCACAATCGAGCACACCATTGTGTGGAAACATCGACATTTTGCTTTCGGGCACATTGCCCAACGCTGTTTCGTTGTTCCCTCCGAGCGCACTTTCACAGGGGTCATTTCTTTTTGAAAGCGTAAACAGGGCATTGCCAAGAACGACCTATAGTATCAGAAGAATAAACACGGTGAAGCGCTTAAACAATGCAGAATGATCTAAACAAAAAAAATGTTTCTATATCACTGTTTCTACGAAGATATTCACTTATAGATATTAATATTTCGCAGCGTTGAGTCTCCAGGCTATTTCATCTTCCCAATTTGGCATATATAGCAATTTTACTTTGAAATACACACAAGGAAGGAATTAAGCTAAGCACATGAGTGAATACTTATAGCGTACCACTGACGTTAGTTTATGTTTGTTAGCACGGGTATTCCGTGTTGTGAGCAAACGCTTTTTTAATAGTCAGTTTAACGCATCAAAGCATGTCATGACTTGTTCTTCATTAGCCGTGCGTCAGCTCATTATCGCCTGCACTTGATAAGCATTTTTATAGACATCATTTCGTCAATTGAAGAAAACATTATCTGTTTTCTGTGCCTACTCTCGTGAACTCTTTTCTGCGACGTCCGCCTTGGTTGTGTGGAGGTGTTAGGCTGTGGACGGGAAAGTAGCGGGTGCGATCTCGGCCACTGCAACAGCATTTCGAAGGAGACGAAACGTTAAAGAACGGTGTACAGTGCGATGCCATTGTCGTTTAAAGAACACGAGATGCTTGAAATTTCTGGAGCTTTCCACTTCGACATCCTTCATAAGAGTACCGGGGTTTCGAGGTGTTAAATAACCCTAATTGTAGATAAACATATTATAAAAATACTGATTGTTGGCCTAGTTGGTACTTGCCTAATGATATGCTTTGGCCGCAAATAATACGCACACAAAGTAAAGAAACACTCAACGACAAGCAAGAGTTGGAAGTGCCGCTTGTGCTTGTCGTTGAGTGTTTCTTCACCTTGTGTGTGTGTTATTTGCGGCCAAAGCATGTCATGTAGAGAGACCAACGTTTTTGAACAGATTCGGTTCCTTTCTCAGAGGGTAACCATGTTGTTCATGGAAGCATCTCCCCGTCGTGTTTCCTTACGGCTCCTGCTTCGCCTTTCCATCACGTTTCGGAGGCTGTGAACGAATACTGAGAGCATTGTTCCTAGGGAACGGTTCACCCCCTGAGTAAAGGACTTAATCTATTCTGAAACGTTGGGCTTTCTCCAACCTAGACAGGAGCCATATCCACCTCCTAAATTTTTTACCCAGTCAGTCAGATTTTTGTCCAAATGTCTTCATTTAACCCCTATGTTATTATATTTTTGGTCACCTAGTAACAACAGCTTCTTCTTGCGAAATATTGCCTGCGAAGCAATGTGCTATTCTTTTGCAGATACTCAGTGAAAGATTATTAGTAAATTATATTCTGGTGCACTACATATAGAATGCACCATCTTAGTATGAGGCGCACCGTAGCTCGTGGCTTGGACGTAACCACCGTCTCGGGTGAAAATGTATTATTTTTCTCCTGTGCTTTGAACACCAGATTTACGTGAACTTAGTGACCATTAGGCTCGTTCTGAAGATGTTTATGACACCCGCCACTAGGTTGACCAATGCATGCTCGCTTTGTAGTCTTCTACACTATCCAACAGAGGGAGACACATACGCTCTCAAGTACTTGCGTCCTACCCTCCTAATGTTTCATTCCTATACTTTGCCGTCTTTTCTGTGTCATCGCAAAAACAAAGTAGATGAAGCCCATCGTAGCTTCATTTCGCTTCGTTCTTATAACGAAATACGTGCTCGTTTTTCTCGTTTTTCTTGTTTTGCGGTGCTGATTGCCCATTGTCTCATGTCCACTTTCTTCTTTCGGAAGTCCGCCCTTAGGCATAATATTTGTACCTTATCTGAGAGACTTTTCACACACAATCAACTGCTCCCCTCTGTCTCTGAGAGCACGCGCCCGAACTTCTTGGTGCCATGATTGATGCCTATCAGATTATCATTGTCGTTCCTACAACTACGCCTTATGACTGCCGTGCAAGGCAGAAGTACTGTAGACACGACACGGTTATTCAACCCTCTCTCCATCCTATTTCGTTGTGGCTTAACACTTCAGCATTTTCGTTCATGGACTTCCTACTTTGGGGCACAGACGAACATGGTCGGCAAAAGAAACAAAGTATCGGCGTCTAAGTATACGGCAATGCGCACTACCTTTTTTCGAAGTCGCCTTCCCACTTCCACTGACGACCACTCCAGTCCCTTCTTTACCGTTTTGCGACGGTGATGACACACCTGATAAACGCTCTGCCAATGCACGCTCTCGTGGGCATCTACTACGGTGGTTCATGTGTTTTCGTTGGAATGATGGCCAACTAATTGCTCTGATAAGCCCCCTCGCGTTTGCCTTTACTCGTCAGACACAGGCTTTCGCAGGAAAGCAAAGCGTTGTAGTTACCGTGGAGGCCTTTCATTGTTACTTGCATCAGAATAGTCTTTCCCCTGCCTCGGTTGCACTATCAGCGGGTGAAATAAAAGGAAGCTCTGGATGTAGTTGGCGCTTCTAGCATGTAGGGTACGCAACATCATTCTGCATGATGGAGAAAAAATGCAAATACGTAGTGATCTGTTAAATAATAGCCCGATTGGTCTGAATCCCGGCACCAAAATAATAGGCGACACTAGGAAGAGTACATTTACGTAAATAATAGGGCAAGTACATTTACGCAAATGATCTAACTATGTGGCATAAGGCACCACTTCCACGCCTTTGTCGACGAACCCAGTCGTCTACGAGTGCCACAAGCGAGCACTTTACTTTAGTCCACAGCAGCGCTGTGGGCGCAGCCTGCCAGCAATTTGCAAATGGCAGGCCAATTTTATGCAACAGAATGGAATCACGACGCCAAAAGAGAGTAATGAGGGTATAAGGGTTTCTCCTTTGAGGTATAAATTGAATTGGCACTCACATAACTCCCCAAAAAAAGTAATGGCAAGAGGACAAACCGTTACTCTCTTTTCAGTTTCTCGGTCGGGCGATGAACAGTTACTCTCTCCAGTTGCTCCTGAGAACCAACCGTCACTCCCACTGATCTCTCCTCGAAGAACAACGATTAGTCTTGACGGTTACTCTCGCATTTTCACAGTTACTTTTTGAGGAGCGATTGGTCATGCTTTCAGATACTTCTAGTTGGAATGAATATTTATATCAAGTACCTTGTTAGACGCAGAACACACAACCAGAGCTCCTTGGCAGAGCATTGCTTGGGTGCTTCTAACACTAAAAGTTGACAAATTAAAATGAAAAGAAATGCTTTATTATTGCTCTCCTCTTAAGCGACATATGAGCACCCGCAGCAGTACACTTCACCACACCACTGCCACCACTGACCAAGCAGCATAATACATCAAAGGTTTTTTTTGTCGTCCGTGAAAAAATAATGTCTGATTCCCAGCACTAAAATGTCTGTGAAGGAAATCGTTGCGTAACCGATCGGATGAACACAGGAAATTGACAAGGTAAACGGAAAGAGCCTGTGTCATCATGGCAGAAACAAGGTCAACATCTTCACTTGTGAAGGGCTCGAGTTGCGTAGGACTGTTGTTTACATCAACCTAGAGCAGTGTAATGTCCCCGCAGGCATATGTGAAGCATCTGATTGCTGCAAGAAATAAACGTGTGAGGTTTTACGTGTCATATTCAATACATAACAATGACTCAAACACACCTTAACAGCGTCTACGTTCTGGGAAGTCCACTGTAAAATGAAACGTGATATAAAATGGTGCATTCGGTCAAACGTTACCTGGCAAGCCATTCCAGTTTTGATGTGGTGGGCGCTCTTCACATTATGCCTGTAGAAAAGATAGTACGATTTTCGCAGAAAGTGTTCGTCACCTCAAGAAGTCATTATATTCGAAGCAGTTGGAGCTACTCTTAGGTCAAGTCCACCTGTTTTCTGTACATAGCTGACTGTTAATTTGTGACCCTATTCGTTATTGGGCATTTAAAGCGAGGTCATATGTGTGATGAATAACATGTACTGTGTGCTCGTGTTAGAGCATATATTTAACTCGTGCGCATTGGTACTGTAAATTCTACTATTCTCTCATACGCTGCTGCGTCATGAAATGTGCAATACCGGTAGGCACAAGCCAAGCATCCAAGGCCTGCTCGAAAACAACCTTTTGCAGAGGCTACACAATGATCTCCAGTAAATTACTTTGTGGCTGACGTAAATGGGTTGACATAAACTACAAGCACAAATAAACACAAACTGCGCTACTTTCCGAGAATGGTTTATTTTTAGGGAACTAGGCTGCAATAATCACTCTGTCTAGTGTCGACTTACTAGACAGAGTGATTATTCGAAGGTTCCTCGATGCCGAACAAACAAATGCTGAAACATTCACTCCCCCACATACTAAATAAATTCAATTATTCATTGGAGAAATGGCGCCTTCTTTCGCGACAGGATATGTCAAATATTTTTTTACCTTCATAACGCAAGAAACATTTAGACAGTTCCAAAGATTTGTTTTTAATGTTCTGCTTATTTCTATTTTTTGTATTTCCTCAAAGAGTGCGATCCTATCAACATTTCTTAAAATGTTATGTATGTAATATTTCTTATTGGTGCCACTTTAATTTATGTATTTGTGTCCGTTTAGTTGTTTCGAGGACTTTATGAATGCTGTCCCTTTTTCTGCCTTGTATTGATGGGATGTGGGGCTAGACAAGCTGCGTTTTTTATCGCAGCTAATTACCCGCATTCCACACCACACATTGTATGGTGTAACACTGTGATGAAAACTTCAAACTTATCCACTCCGTTGACGATTCTCAGCCGCAAGACTTCTGAACAAGGCGACACATCTTAAGGCGTGAACAGATATTCTAATTATTTGTCCGACAGTATCACATATGGCTTTCTGATACACATATCTCTGTGCAATACAATCTGTTCAGCTTTTATTAGCTCAAAGTCTTGTAGGTACACAGCTGAACAGGGCTGCTCTGCAAGAGAAATTGGAATAAGTGCACCCTAGGGTTCGAAAAAATAAAGCGTTACTGAAAGTAAGCGCCCTCTATCTATCAGCGCCTATACTTTACTGCCTTCTACGTGTACTACAATTAAATTTGCTGAAGTGCTGATATTCAAGTATACATTGGATCCCTGATCAATGCGATAACAATCAAGACATTAAGAACCTTGCATCATTCCGTAACAGGATAACACTTGATGTGTTACGCTGTCAACCGACCAATGGAGAATGCACCCAAGAAAGAGGTTTTCTGCGCTTGGCCTCAGGATTACTTATCGGAGATAATTCACTAGGATTAGTCTGCAGCAACATGTTGACAGTGTTGCTTCGAACGCTTTTGTTTCGCACTAATGACCGACGTTATATCTGCCGGCTCAAGCCTGGATTGCTTTCAGCAAGTATCGGTTTTGTTCCGGTTCAGTTGAGGTCAGTTACAGTTGATATTTGATTCGCCACCACGGCTGTTATTCTTATTATCATCATTTCTATTTGCTACCCTAGCGGACTGTGAGTTAAGGCTCGCAAACTACGAGTATCTCACGGTTCATTTGATCCTGTGCCAATTATCACGAATGCATCTGCGATACCGAAATTTTTCACAGAAATGGGCAAAATGTTCGGAAAAAACACGTACTCGACTTCGCAGTACGTGTGGGCGACCTAGGGGTGAATGAGAGGAGGCGAAACCGGGAGCTTGCGGGTCACTACAAATGATCCCGACCTCGCTGCAAGCAACAGCTGACTTGCAGTTCCGTATTTGGCTTTCTTTTATGTTTTTGTTACAATCCAGCTGCGTTGCTCAAGTGCGAAATTGTGCCTCGACCCACGAGGCATGATATTTGCCCGAAGCTACGTATGCGGAACTTGAAAACTTGGAGACGGTGGACCAACCACCTTCTCGCAGTTTTCTGAGAGGGGTGAAGATCAACTGGCTGCCGGCATGGCTGCTGCTTTACCGGTTGGGACTCTACCGCAACATTTCTGTCACTGGTACATTTGCGGTAACCGCCGACCCTGCGTGGTGAGGACGTTGGTGATCAGATGTAAACAGGAATTCGTTGAAATATGAATCACTGATTAGGCATGGCGATGTAATAAATGATACGAAAAACGGGAAGGGGACTAATGTCTAATATATGAAAACTGTTGTAGATAGTTCGACTTACCTAGCAATGTTTTGCTGACAAAAAAAAAAGGTTGGTATACGCAGCTTCCTAACTATAGATATGAATAAATGAACGTTCCTAGACAAAACGAACAGTTGCAAAGACAACTTTAATTTCAAAGCTTTCCAATATGTATGTAAATAGCGTGCAGCTTGAACGCAATAAAAGAAACACTAGATGGTTGCATCCTGTTGGACCGAAAGTTGAAGGCCGAATGAAGGGCAAATAAAAAAGTCTCACATAAGTCGTGCGTACTTAAGGATTTATTTTGAGAAGATAACAACCTCGAATGAAAACTGTAGAATGCTAGTTGTGCTTTCATTTTCCAAGTCCTCGCCTGGTTTACTTTTGTGTGCGTTTCCTCTCAGCTAATTTATTCTTGCTGACTTCCCAAATGCAACATCATTTCCTTGTTTTCTATCCTCTCCACTACCGAGCATGTAAGCGTTGTGCTGATTGGAGACGGTTGTCAGCGTACTTCCTCCTTATAGCGTCTCGGTCTTTCATCTGTATGTTTATCTCTAGATATTTTCAGATAACAAACATACCTGCAGAGTTCACGCATTCTCACGCATTCTCACCATACGGAGATCTCACGCTTGAAGTATTGCGAAAATTGGCACACATGTATGTGCGTATAATGAACGGATTTAAAAGTGATGCGACTTTTTTCAAGAAAATGGGAGTGTGCGTTGCGTGAAATGCTGTTCAGGATTATTTTATATACATCTGGCTAAGGCTGTGGGCGCAGGAAGGCAATTCATGAAAAGCCTTTTCTATCTGCGCACTGTCTTCGATATACTGTCAGATCATGCTGCCAGTCCAGACAACTGCTGCTTTCCACAACACTGGTATCAAAAACATCTTGAAATTGCAAATTACGACCAGTGTACGGTGCGAACCATCCAACATAGCTTTTTTTAAATTTTTTTCCTTCATTTTTCTTTTTTAGTAAATACTTTAATAACGAATTGAGCACCACACGCGATCATTATGCAGCAGACTGCAGTAACATTAAAAAGTTGATTCTAAAGCATCGCCTACATGGAACGCGTTTCTCTGCAGCGGAAATGGCGTTGTCATTATCAACTTCCAGAAAAAGAAAATAAGCTCGCTTGGCGTTACGGTTGTGTTGTGCCCACTGGGAGTCACAGTCAATGTTATTTAATATCCGCATTATTGCTTATAGGTTCTTTTTCTTCTCGGCCAATGCGTGACATTTTCTGGGGGCACTGACTCTTCGGTAATGCTTTAGGCACGATGTCCTTCGTCAGGCTGGTGTGTTTGACGCATCTTGTCTTCCCAACCGTAGTGTATGGTTCGAGATTATCAGTCACCATGCATTCACTTTTTCTTTCTTAAGAAGCGGTAGAGAAAATATTGCAATCAGAACAATTTGTATACATTCGCACATATCATTGGCACAGCTTCGTACATATGTGGCTTACATATTGCGGACGTGCACAAATACACCGTAAAAGTTTACACTTAGCCATTCACCCTAGCTCTGGAATGGAGGCGCACATAGTTACCACCGCCGACGAGGAAGCTAAATCAAACAGCCATAGTACAGCTAAGTACTCAGTCATGGCGGGAAGGCGGCGAACGCTTTGTAAACACAACGCCCAGAAACCCGCCTTGCATAGAACGCATCGATTGCTATAGCGCTCATGCGTTGTTTCTCCGAAATTGGCACACTGACTTGTCTCCAGGTACCCAGAAAAGGCATGTGTATTCTGTGCACGAAATAAAAACTGGAAGATGAAAGTGTTGCAATACAATTCACTAAAACTGCCCACGGGCTATGTGCATCTCTTTATTTATTCAGCTCAAAACATGGCCGCGTTTAAGAGGCGCACAAAAAAGGCACCATGCACGCTTTGCGCATGTGTGTGCGCGCGTGCAAAGTACATCCTCTTGTTTCGTGCAATTTCCAGTTTGAATATAAACAACCAACGAAACAATGCTTTCTCTATTCGGCAGCATTTTTTTTTCTTCCCGCGTCTTTGTCATTGTTAATCCATGTCACGTACCTTTTGTGATTATCAGCAAGGTCCGATTCTCCTTTCGTCAGAATATCCGCTTCCGAGTTCTCCTAATTCTTTTCGCTCCACGTCTAGCATGTGTCTTAACTCATGCCAAAGAACATTCGAGCTTTGAATTGTAAATGTAGCAATGCAAGTCTGAATTGTTAACTTTTGTCGCAGCTTTCCTGACTTTGTATGCAGTCTTCTAAAAGAAGTGGGACAGAACTGACACAATGGCGGTGAACACGATGGCGGGGACGGGGGCCGATTGTGACGATAACAATGACGACTGAAAGTAAGTCGTCCTTTTCGCGTGCGGCAGATAACGAGTGCGGCAGGCGCTGCTTAGAGAAAGAAATGGCCGTCGCTGAGCGAGGGGCTCTAAAAAGAGGAACTCTGGTGGAAGAAAGAACAAATCGTAATGGCATGTTCCCTTCGTGCTTGCTCCATCAGGCCGATTGTTAAAGGAAATCATTAAAAACCGATGAACGTCACTGTCTTCTTCGCATCCATTCTCAAAACTTTTCTTGTCTCAGCAAGCATTTTTCTTTCCTGTACTCATTCTCTACAATCCCTGTTTATCTAGTTTAATATGGACATGCAATCCGAGCTTTCTATCTTTTTTGATCACCGTCCTTTTCTCCCTTCTTGTACAACATATCTGAACAGGGTTAGCCATCCTGTAGTACACATAGCCGTCAGTGTGGCCCAGGGCATGCATGCTCTGAGGAATAATTACACATACATAGATGCATACATACATACATACATACATACATACATACATACATACATACATACATACATACATACATACATACATACATACGCGCATGCATGCATACACACACACATACATGCATGCATACACACATACATACGTACATACATACATGCATACATACATACATACATACGTACATACGTACGTACGTACGTACATACATACGTACATACATACATACATACATACATACATACATACATACATACATACATACATACATACATACATATATACATACATACATACATACGTACGTACGTACATACATACATACATGCATGCATACATGCTTACATGCATACATGCCTACATACATACATACATACATACATACATACATACATACATACATACATACATACATACATACATACGTACATACATGCATACATACATACATAGGAAGGCAAATGATAAGTGCTAGAAGATGCCATAGAAAAAAACGCGCGTTCAAGTAGAAAACTTCTGTGGTACCGCTAATTTTTAATATTAGTACGTGACTATACGGTACGAAAGACAAATCGTTGAGAAGCCGACATGGCAGGCTCATGAGGCGCGTACGCAATTAGTCTTGAGTATGCTACAGTGCATTATCGGAAACAAGAACAAGCCTGGCCAAGCCAGAACAGGCGTAAACACAACTCGCAAACAGTTTCAGACTTACTGGCAATTACATTCGACGCATTTCAATGCGTCCTTGCATTGAGGTATGTATTAACAACATGATACTATTTAAGAAAGCAGCGAGGCACCTGCATAGATTCTAATTATTAACCCAGTATTTAGATTGTACATTCGTCGGTGGGAAAAGAAGAAAATAAGTTTTAAGGGGAAAGAGGCTCGGAATGAACATAAGTGAATCGTATTGAGCGCAAAATGTTTATTGTGTTCATGAGTAACAAAAAGAGATAAACGCAATAATCGGGTTACGGAGTGCGCTTCAAGAGACTTACTTTTCGTGTAAACAATACAGCATGAAAGAAATCGAACTGGGTGGTGTTAATAAAAGGAAGCAGGTATTCAGCACACTCAAGTGAGAAGTCGGCAGTCCTGTTTTGTTATACAAACATATCTCAGCTATTGTGAACTCCCTGTAAAAAAAAACTGCTTTTCTAAGCCTTGAGGTGTCTGGTTTATGTGTAAATTGAATGCTCCTTGTTGCGTTTATTGTTATTCAGGACTGGTGAGGATCAATTTCACTAAAGCCTTTCCTGGTAATTAGTTTCAGTGCCATTTTTATCTTCATCAGTCGCGTTAAACACTGCTGTTTTCATCGCACCGCTTTGCTGTTGGGGAAACTTACGCGGTATGAAGTTATGCAAAAAAGTGCAGTCTTGCCGCAGATGTTTCAGCTTTTAAGAAATGACATTTGGGTGTACTTGAAATGTGTGTTTTTCATCATTTACCGCTCCTATCAGTCGGATCCATGCATGTTGGGGTGGAGGGGCTGGAAAAGTGCATGGTCACTGCGATTTCCCTGGCATACCGTACGTTTAATTTTTATATGGCGCTGTTCACTGAGCTGTTGTGGAGGCGAAAAGCTCTGATGAGTCAGCAAGTGCGAACACTGACCGTCGGCGTCGACAGCGTGAACACGAGCGATGCAAAAGGTCATCGCGTGATGGCATCACTATATAACATCATATCAACTAAATTTGGAATGTCACCATAACATCATAAGGACGTCACTATGTAGTCCCGGACCATGGCACCACATGATGACGCCATTCAAGCAAGAGCTTTCGGAGAGGCATGGTGGAGGATCATCGACTCATTAGAACAAGAAGACAAAGATGGCCTTCACCTTCGAGTCTTGTTCGGCGAGCGCATACGTGACCCTCTCAGTCATTGCATTCGGCTTAGCGTTTACAGAAACTAGCAGTAAATGCTGACACGAAAAAAAAAGACATTAGCAGTGACTCAGCTCTGCTATACCAGGGTATACGTATTTGGAGCAACGGACGAACGGACGGGTGGCGGACCAACAAACCATGAATGATTGAATAAAAGGATGGACCACGGATGGGTGGTTGGATGAACCATGAATGAATGGACGGATGTACGAACAATGGATGGCCATATGAATTATATATGGCAGAATGGAGGGAAAAACCACGTACGTACGGATGGAGAGAGAAATCATAGATGAATAAACAAACCATGAATGGGTGGGTGGTCAGATGGAAAGACAAAACATGAATGGATGGGCGTACGAGCGAATCACGGATGGATGGAGGAACGGGGAAACCATATTGGCCCGACGGACTGATGGACGGACGGATGGATGGACAGACAAAAGAAGGATGAATAGACAACCAGATGAACCACGAGTGGACAAATTGGAGGACGAACCCTGGATGGATGGATGGATGGTTGGATGGATGGATGGATGGGTGGATGGACGGACGGACAGACGGACGGACGGACGGACCAATGGTCTAGAGAGTGAGCGATCTCAGGCTATTCAAGCGTCAGAAGAATAGTGACACGCCACACCAGAAGCTTCCATGCCTTCTCCGACGCACCATCTGTGCGTCGTGTGACGTCACTGCTCCTCGCGCTTGCGCAGAAGTGCTCTCGGTAAGCAACATGAAATTGCTCAACCTTGGCCAGGGTAGCATACGCTACAAAAGTAATCAACACCAGTAGGCCACTTGAATGACCAAAATATAGAATGAAATGGAAACTGAACTGAATTCCCAGCGGTTGCTGTAAAACTAAAAATTTTGAAGTTGTGTCTCTTCATAATATTAACCTTTATATTAACCTTTTTTTTTGTCTTTGTCAAGTTATAGTCAATTTTTTCCCGATAAATAATTAAGAGAAAATTAGAAAAAGTCTAGTTATTCAACAATTTATTTTTAATTGTGACGTCCCTAATTATTATCGTCAGTAAAGACCCGAGTGGTGCTGTGCAGTTACCACTGTACCTTTCATAAGTGCGGGGGTGATGGAAGAAAATCAGTGTTCAATTTTACATGGACCCTCTATGACTACATGGTGTGTATTTCAGTTATTTCTGTCATTACTAGTAATAATTTGATGAAAGAAAGCTTAAATTTATTCTCTTTTCTGTCTTTTAATATGCCAAGGCAGCTATCTAAATTGTTTCCCGGTCTCTTTCTGTACAATTCGGCAGTGTGTGCGTACAAAAAAATCTCATATATAGCTCAGCACTTATTCGAGAAAGCTTTATTGGCTGTACGTTTGTAACCCCTTCTTTTTTATCTTTCGTACACCCATCCGGTTTCGGAGAGGCTCCAAACACAGCAGCCACTCTTGAAACAAAACAGAAATGGACGCAATTTGTATGGACTCAGTCACAAACATAAATAATGTTGCTGTGCTCATTCTTATTATTACATGCGTATTGCATAAGTTCGCGTATCGCTTTTCTTCCGAATAATAAATGTGTCCTCCGAACAGAAGGTCCTTTGTTTCGGTATGCCAACGGGTAGCCTCGAAACGGAGAAAACAACAAAGATTGTTGAACTGCATGCTGATGGCATGTGACACCTGGTTCACAGGCGCAGTGGTGTTCCCTCGCTTATCAACCAAACTTTATAACCAAGATATGCACGTATCATACCGTATTATAAACAACAGTGATTGATTCCCTTATGGCCATGGGCCACATTGCAGAAAGACAATCAGAAGGATGTGCTTGGACACAGAATCAGGGCATGTTATGTTTTCATATAGGCCAGTGAGCCTAGGTAAATCATAATGATCATGGTAGCAATTAATGAGAGCGCATTGATGCCGCATTTATGTTCTCACGTCTTGGGTGTAATATATTATGCTTTAAGCATGTAAATATATTCAATGACATTCAATAACTTATTCCGAAATTCTTCGATATATATGACCTCTGCATTTTTTCTACTACCAAAAAATAATTAGGACAATATATGTAAGTGAACTCCGGGATGATATACTAAAGCAAGTGGTCTCGTACCTGCAAATATTCCCGTACGCACAAAAACAAGATAAACAAAAGGGACCGGACAATCCTAGCATATATAAGGTCCGATAATGATCGATTAGGTTCCTGTTTTTGTTTGTTTTTCATCCACAAAGTGTCATGCATGGTCAGAGTCTATATGTGCAAGAGAGAGAGAGAGAGAGAAAGGAAAGACCGGGAGGTTAACCAGATATTGGCATCTGGTTTGCTACCCACCCAGCGCTGGGGGCGGGGAAGTAGGGGCAAGAAAGAGGGGGTAGATAGAGAAAAAAAAACACACGTGCACTCATAAGACAACGAAAACACACATAGGAAGGGCGTCCTAGCTACAACCGTTCAGTAAGGCCGGTCGATCGAAAAAAGTGTAGTAGCGCTTTCAGGGCCCTCTTCCGTGAAGTCGCATACTCTCGATACTGCAGAATTCCCTGCTCCGACAGAGGTTAATCATCTCATTTGTTGAGTTCCTTGCGAAGGCATAGTCGTTGTTTACTATACGGTAGGCAGTCACAAAGAATATGTTGGATTGTTTCCTTTTTGCCACAGTGGCCACAGGCTGCGGTGTCGGCCATACCAATGCGGAAAGCGTGGGCGTTGGTAAACGCAACGCCCAACCACAGTCTACATAACAGGGTCTGGTCTGCTCGGCAAAGCCTCGACGGGACTTGAAGACTTAGCGTAGGTTCAGGGAGTACAGTCAGGCATGCTTGAAGTGTGGCTGATTTCATTGTGATGTGCTTTGCTGGCGAGCAAGCCTGCGGAGCTTTCGTGCAGCATCCGTTCTAGAAAGTGATAGTCGTAGTTTATGATCTTCTGTGTGGGCTGAGCGGGCAGCTTGATCGGCCCGTTCATTGCCGATGATTCCGCAGTGACTGGGCAACCACTGAAATGTAATTTGGTGCCCTTTCTCAGTCAGGTGGTGTATAACCTCTGCTATCTCTAGTACTAGCTGCTCGTGTGGTCCACGGCGTAAGGCTGATAGTAGAGACTGCAGTGCCACCTTCGAGTCGCAGAAAATAGTCCACTTGCGTGTAGGTTGATCAACTACAAATTGCAACGCGGCACGAAGAGCTGCTAATTCTGCTGCCGTTGATGTTGTTGCGTGAGATGTCTTGAATTTATTGTCGTGGCCAACCTTGGTATCAATACTGCTCCTGTAGAGCTGTCCGGCTGAACCAATCCGTAAGTGTATATATGTGTGGAGTCTTGGTATTTCTCATACAAGAGAAGTAGTGTGAGCTGTTTAAGAGCCGGTGAAGACAAATTGGCCTTTTTCTGGACGCCAGGTATGTTACTATTAATCATTAGTTGAGCGAGGCACCATGGCGGAGTCACAGGTCTAGCGGCAGGAGAGAACGAAGTTGGAATCGACTCACCATGTGCGGCCACTGTTTTGCAGTAAGATGAGCATGGTCGGATCACTGGTAGAGAGGCTAGGTGATGTCGAGGAGTTCGATCACGGTGTCGTATATGTGTACTCAGCACTTCCACATTAATGTGGGTCTTGATGAAGTTGTCCCTTCTGATGGCGATAGTTGCCGCTGTTGACGCACATTGGGGCAAGCCTAAACATATCCGGAGTGCTTGAGCCTGGACACTTTGAAGCATTCGTATGCTTGTTTTACTTGCGTTGGTTAACACAGGTAGGCTGTACCGAAGGAATCCAAGGAAAAGAATCCTGTATAGTCGCAACATAGCAGTTGTGGACATTCCCCAGTTCTTTCCAGCGAAGAACTTGAACAAATGACAGATGCCTGTCAATCGCCTTTTCATGTATGATACATGTGAGCTCCATGAGAGGTCTCTGTCTATTATAACACCTAGGAACTTGTATGATCGGAGGTGACGTATCCTTTCGCTGTTTATCAGAAAGCTGTAGTTCTGCGTTGGTTTGCGCGTAAATGCCACATGTGCGCATTTCTCATAGGAAATTTCCAGACCTCGTTGACGGAGGTAAATAGCAACTTAAGTGGCAGCTCTCTGAATTCGCGCTCGCAGCTGTAGACGTGTTACTGCAGACGCCCAAACGCAGATGTTGTCTGCGTACATTGACAATCTGACAGTACTTGGCAGGTGCTCATTGTGAGCTATTAGCGTCAGGTTGAACAGTACAGGGCTAAGTATGGAACCAAACGGCTGGTCTTCTAGTTAACTGGGAGGGTGCCCTCTCGCCACGAATTGTTGTATATCTCGAGGAAGGCACTCCTCGCACACTCACCAAGGTGCCACAGTGCTCTGTCTGATATTCCATCAGGCCCGCGTGCTGATGTCCGTCTACACAAAGCCAGTGCTGCTTTAAGCTCATGAATAGAAAAAATTTGGTCCATGTGGTGATCGTGTGATGTCGTGCCACCACGTGAGAGCGTGGAGATGTTGGGATCTGTGAGTTGACCAGATAAGTTGGCACAAAACTCTTTTGCCACGTCGACCTCCGATCTCTGTTGAGAGAAGGCTAGAGCCTTGAATGGAGACCGCTGCATGGGAGCTGTATGGAGCCCTCTGATTGTCCTCCAGTAGTGTGATAGAGACTTGTGAGGATCTAACGACGCGCAGAAGGCTGCCCAACGTTGTGACTCTAGCTTGTCTATGCGGCGTTGTATCTTCTTCTGAAGACGTCTAGCGATTCGTAAATCGTCGATTGCTTTCGTGCGTTGGTACCTTCGTTCCGCACGCCGTCGGAGAGCCCGAAGTCGTTCTAATTCCATATCAAATTCGGTTACTCTCGAAGAGCATGTGAGGGTGCACACTGTGTCTTGCACTGTGGACTTGATCACCTCTTCTAAGTCAAATGAGGTGTTCTCTTGACAGCGTTCTTCCATGAGAGATTCAAATTTGGTCCAGTTCACTCTTTGGATAGTTTCGCGTACCTTGCAAGGTGATATTCCTCTGATCTTGACATATGTGGGAATGTGGTCGCTCCCTTGTGTTTCTATGTCCGCAAACCATCCGGCACATCTGACGAGACTTCGAGAAACAAAAGCCAAGTCAAGGCAACTGCTGTATCCAGGGCCACGTAAAAATGTTGGGCTGCCATCATTTAACAAGCACAGCTCGTTGTCTGAAGCAAACATTATCAGACTTCTACTCTTTGCACTGATCTTCGGGCTCGCCCATAGCGTATGGTGGGCGTTGAAGTCTCCGATGATCGCCCTTGGGCCAGGAGTGAATGATAGGATGTGTCCTAGTCTTCTGTGGTCAAATCTACTTGATGGCGACAGGTATGCACCGACAACAGTGACAATAAGACCCTTTTTCTTCACTGTTAAGCATACATATTGGTTATCGTTGTCAGGTGGTACAGACCGAAGAATGTAGGTCAGGTCACGTCGAATAATCAGCAGGACCTTGCTGTTTCCACTATAAGAAGCCGACATAAAATATTCGTATCCGGAGAGTCTGATAGCGCTCGATAAATTTGGCTCGCAGATGACAATGATGGGAAACATACTGGTGGAAACTAACAGGCGGAAATCTGCAATGCATGATTTCAGTCCCCATGCATTCCACTGA